>OMPJ01012042.1:3863-42802 GCA_900312935.1 Carapus acus
GGGTGATCTTGGAACCAGATGGTTGTTGGTATGATTTCAGCCTCCCACTATCTCCAGGTCAATTTGTCTGTGGGCTCCTTAATGAGCACCTCTTTGCTTACAGGTCAGCCCACCATTGCATGTGTGTGTTTCGATGATGCAATCGTATTTATTTCTTATTTTTCTATTGACTTATTTGCTTATCTCCATTCATTTTCAGCACTTGGTGGGGGAGGCAACTTAGGAACAACTTAGTCACTGTTAGCTTTTGCTGCACCCAGCCTGAAGTTTCAGAGGAGCCAATCTACAAGCGTAATTTATCGTAGCCCCGGGCTTTGTCTGCAGGATGGACGAGGGAGCACTGCAGACGATCCCCAGGCGTTCGCCAAAACAAAGAGATTTTATTAACTGATACCCATATGGTTGGACTGTCAGCGTCGCAACAGGATCTTGGCCAGAGACAATAAACAAAGCGAGCTGAGATGGTGGGGTGACACGTCCCCCGGACATGTGGGAGAAAGTGGACGAGTGGACAGACAATAAACACAGACTTTCCTCTGCTGAGGAAAACAAAGATATGTGGCTTAAGGTTGGTTTGTCTCCCTAATAATAACACTCTCTTTTGGTCATTAATTTCCAAAGTCTGCTTGACTTGATGAGATCTTGACTTGATTACTTCCAGCTGTTTACCACGACCACACCCTTAACAAGTGTTTCAGAACTGTGACATTATGTGAAAGTGTGAGAGTGTGTTATGTCTCATCCTCCAGGCTTGCCTGACACCCATAAACCCATTTTTAAGATTAGGCAATAACAAGTGATAATCAAAGTTGTTCTTGGGGGTAATAAACTGATTCTGCTTTCACAAAGTGAAATTGTTGTTGTTTCCCGGGGCTCTAATGTGTTGATGTAAACAGGCAGCAGATTTGAAGAATTCAAGCAGGAACTGGATTGCAGCAGCTGGACATGGTTGATTCTTGGAAGATAGATGTTTTACAGTATATCTCATCCAAGGAGAGTCCTCAATTCCGGTCAAATGGCAAAGAATCCTGGGCATTTCTGCCGTGAGTCAAGGAGGGGGAGTGAGAGGAGTAAAGAGAGGGAAGTGAAACATGTCAGATGCCCGAGAGGCCAGAAATGAGTGGTGGAGCATGTAAAATGGACAGAGGTGGAAAGAGGGGCACAGGGGCATTCAAAGTGGGGGAAGAAGAGGGAATTAAGGGATGGGAGTGACGGAATTGAAAAATGCAGGTGAGAGGAGAGGTGAAGTAGCATGGGGGGGGACCAAGGCACTTTCACTTTCCTGTCCTGCGGCTGGAGGACACAGGCATTGTGTGCGAGCGTGTCTGTCTGTCTGTCTGTCTCTCTCTCTCTCTCTCTGTCTCACCCACCTGTGCCCCTCCTCCCCTTGCTTGCACCACTCTGCCGCAGTGACCAGCGAACAACCCTTCTGAGGAGTGTTTGCCTCAATAATGAGAGCGAGAGGGAGTATGTGTGGGGGGACGCAGAGACGTATAGATCCTTCTGTCAGCAACGCTGGAGGGAGCGCGATGGAAAGGCAGGTAATTCCATGGCTGCACACGCATGGATGCACATACACATTCTCACACACACACACACACACACACACACAGAAAAACACAGGGAGAGGCAGGAAGTATGATATAGTTGTGTTCAACACCCAAGTCTGTCATAGCCCATCAACACCAATAACTGCACATTAACTGGACAAATTGGATTTTGTCTGAAATGAGGCTCAAAAAACAGCCCTGGACCAAGAGAGGGAGTAGACAAGGTGTCCCCTGGTCCTCCCTCTGTCCGCTGTTTTGTTTTGGTCCACACCTTTCTGGAGCAACTCATCTAGGCATTGATAGTCAAAAACTTAGGAATGTCTCCAAATTCTTTTCAAGCCTGGAAACTAAAACAATAGCATAATGGAGATAGGGCCTGACAAGATTCATATTTATATTCATATTCATATGAAATAAGATGGAGCGGATAATGAAAGAGCCTCAATATTTAGCACCAAAAGTCTGCGAAAATATCTAAAATATCAAAAACCTCTCAAAGGCCAGGAGATAGACTTAGATTCACAGTTGCAGCACAATTTTCCCTCCTCACTTTTGTTCTCACTTTTTGTCAAATGCTGCTGTTTCTTAAAATTGGGTCGTAAAATTGACCCCAGACCTCTCCAAATCTATGACGCCGGCTATGAATGACTCCATTAGTTTTACTCAGGCTTGTTCTCCTTGTGCTTGTATATTTTCCTAACTGGAAGCTAATTGAATTTGCGACTAAAATAGGAGAGTGCAGAGTCTGGGACCACAGAGCACTCGCTCGAGACTAAATGTTTAATGTGCCTCTGTGTGTGTGTGTGTGTGTGTGTGTGTGTGTGTGTTGGGGTAGGGGTATCCTTTTTTCAAGGTTCAAGGCAAAACTGCAACCAACTGCTTCTCGTTTTCTCTGTTATCAGGTAACAAGGTGACTTTCCCAACAATAATGCCCACAGCCTACGTATGTTAATGTACGTGCGTGAAAAATAGTGAAACGCCAAAGGATTGGCAGGATTCTGTTGGATGTGCTCACAAATGCAAAATGTGTTATGGATGACGAATCCCTGCTGCAGCACAACTTATTTCATATGTTTTTCTGATATCAACTGTAAGAATAATGAGAATTCGGTTGCTTGTTTAACATCCAAGGGACCGTGCATTGCTTCGACAGCACCTCATTAGAAACACAGGCTAGAGGTAAAGCAGAGAGGCAAACACAGTTTATCATATTTGTGAGTATGATATTACAGCAGCGTGAAAGTTAAGCAAATCACACACAAGCACAACTTACTCAGACACAAGCGTGTTGAGTTATTTGGAGTTATTAGAGCTCAGGAATGTGTGGGTGTACACAAACTGTCTGACAGCACTTTAATTCCAACGATTGCACGACCTGTCAAAGCGAGGCAACATATGCTGACGAATGTTTAGTCTCCTGCCTAAATCAGGCTTAATGAGCTCCACTGAACCACGGCCTGAAGTGAACCTAGTGAGGCAGAGTTACCCAAAGCAGCTGCGTGGGCAAGCCAGGCCCGGAAGTAGAGAGCTCAGTCAAGACAGAGAACAATTTAACCGCCGTGTTGTGGTATAGTGCTGACCTACTTGTCATCTCTGGACTCCTAATTGTGGCCACATCAGCTTTGATAACATAATTAAAGCAACTCTCCTTCTTCCTCTCTTTCTTTCTTTTGGCTACGGTTAAATAAAAGCTTCATGACCATCTCACCCCGTCACTGAATTCCATGTGATAAAAATGGTTTTGTGCTATGGACCGTGTTAACGTGGACCTGGAGAGAGGGGGGGCGGGAACTCTCAGGCTTGGTTCAGTGTGAATTGCTGCTGTGCTCCTTGGGAATGCAGAATATACGTGCAGATTTGAAAGTATTTCAAAGAAAGAGAGTAACTGATACCGTGGCCCAAAAAATGTCCTTGTCTGTTGCTTTTGCAGGTAGGATGTCCCAAAAGCTATTGGAGTTGACTTGACATTTCATAGAACGTTGGACACAGGGTTTAAGTTGACACAAAGAAACACGTCTGGTGAAGCTGTAACGACTCCAAGTCATTTTAAGGAGATCACAGGGAGAATAATGTATTGTGTATCCCCCTGAGAACAGGGTGGTATCATCCATCTTTATGTATTTGTGTTCTTTCCTTTTCTGGTTACAGGTGGTGAGGCCTGATTGGCCCAATACCGCTATTTAGAGGGAAGGACGTCGGATCAGCGCTCTCTTGCCCTTGGCTTCCCTCGCATGCCTGTCCTCGCTCACTTCAGGCCAGCTCTCACTCTTGCTCTTGCTTGCTTGTACCCGCCCTCACTAGCGCTCACCTGCTCGCCTGTGCTTTGAGTGTATTGCAGCCGCGAGTTGCACATTTGTGTTGTGTATTAACTGTCAAATGTGAAGTTCACACCATGCAAACAATTAAGAAATGTTGAGTAGCTATAGGGGAGGGAGGCCATTTCTGTTTTCCCCTGTTTCTGAATAGGGAGGATTAAAAACTTACTTGGGACAAGCTGGTGTTCTTCAGTGCGAGTCCTTTAAGTTGTTGTTTTGGCCATGCCATCCCTAACGCTACTCGTGCCAATTTGAGGAAAAAACGAAATAATTGATGCAGTTGAGAGAATGCGGTTGACCCTAATGTTGGGCCTTTTATGTTGCATCCGGGTTCCCCTAGTCTGGAACATAACAATGCAGAATGAGCAGGCGAATTCTTATCGTCCTACAAAATTGCCATGAGGAGGAAACACAAATTTGTTTATCTTTCTGGTGTGTGCAGTGTAACAGCTAAATAAAAAAAGAAAACAAATGTGGGGGTTAACACGTAACAGCACGCGCTGAGTGAGACAAAAGGAGGCGTTTGATGTTGGCTCCTCCCCTGCAGGGGTGAGTCAATCAACAGTGAGCTATCGTCTTCCCCGGAGTGCCGCTGTGCACCGCAAACTGCAAAAGATGAAACGCTGGCTTCAGGACCATAGACCTCAAAAGCAAAGCTCCACTCTTCTGTGCATCAATTTCTTTTGAGTTTGCTCATGACTATTTATGACAGCTGCTCAAGGACACAACGCCATACTTTGGCTTACCGACCCACTCTGCTGACAACACTCACCTCGCTCAGGCACTGATCAAACTTAGCATTGTCAGAGAACATGCTGCAATTCCATTTTTCATGTTTATCAATTTCAATAAACCACTGAGAAAGTGTTTCACTGCACTGAAACATCCAAAAGTTTGCAACAGCAAACTAACAGCTGCCTGATAATGTGCCTGAGCAGCCCAGAGTAAAACCGGCTACCTTGAGTTTCTAGATGACTGTCCCGCCTGCTGTGTGTCCCAAAACGCTGATTGGTCAGGACCCAAACTTAACCTGAAACATAAACTGTGACTTTTCTCAAACTTTTTAACCTTTCTCTGTCCCGGGGGGCTGCGGTTTAAAGTCGTTCCATGCTCACCTCGTTTGGTCAGTTTGCCATGTTGAACGTCTCGGGCTCTCTCTCTGTCTCACTGAGAACCATAACATGACATTGCCTTAAGCTGGAGAGTCATTAGAGTTTATTACTCTATTATGAGTTCTAATCCCACTGCTTTCATTAACGGGGACTCTCTCTCTCTCTCCCTCTCTCTCTCTCTCTCTCACACACACACACACAGCAGTCTGTACAGCGGAGCAATGGCACTACAGAATGGCTCCCCGTCGGCTCATTTAGTACACACGATACACAACAGTGACAGAGAGACACGCCAAGGATTATGGGGACTAATTCAAGGAAAGCGCAGACACAGACACCCATAATCGATACTCATACATTTGTCATGGATAGATAGTGTGCGTTGTTCATCGTTGACCTTCCCACCATCAAATGATTCCAAGATTGCCCCCTTATCGGTGATGTTTCAGCCCCCATGCTGCCTCCTGCTGGAGACAGATATGAACTCATTCCTCCATCGGGTAAAATTCCAAATTCCATATATTCGACTCACTCCTGCCACTGGGAGACAAATAAGTCGTCGCCTGGATGACTAATGTGTACACACACAGCAGCCATCAGCAGCACAGTGGGTCACACGCTTGGACGCACATCGAGGGGGTTCGATGTGGGTTAGGAGCTTGAGGAATTGTCCTCCGCTACGGATTTGTGGGTCCGTCACTTACGCACAATCATTGCGTCCTCTGACACTTCGGAAATACGGCTCATGTTAAGCATTAAATCGGGCTAAATTCCCAGAGTGCCAATCCCGTCATGGCTATATGAGTGCAGTGGAGGCAAACACCTTTAATATTATCATTGAACTCATTTTGTTCCTTTAGTAGCATATGCATATTTGTTCTGTAGTTCGCTTGGTTAGGATTCAAAGCAAACATTTTTGCCTTTGTCTTTCGCCAAACTAGTTTATCCACATTAGCGTTGTGCTCGTATGCAGTCAGTTGCACACGTGTATATGTGTTTTTGTCTGTTTTGTTTTGTTCTGTTCAAGAAATAAAACCAAAGGCAGTAACAAATAGAATAAGTCCAGTGGTTGTCCAGAAACCAGGAGGTTGCTAGTTCTACTCCACACTCCTCCCAAAGCAATGACAGATCCACACAAGCAAAGCAGAGTATGTACCTGCTACTTGGGTGCCTCACTACACCTCGAATAATACTGAAGGAATTTTCCTCTGGGAGTCTCAAAGTATTTCAAAATTTCTTTTTTTCCAAAATATATATGTATTTGTGGTAGTTGTGTAAATGTTGGAAATGATGAGTCTGGGGAGAACATTGAGGGGAAAAATAGTTCATGTATTCATGCTGTCTCGGCTTCGATTAGCTCCAAGTCAGACTCCTTCCAAACGTTTGTTTCCGTTGCAGCCGCATTGGGGATTAACGCGTCTACGCTGACTCCATGGATTGGGTGAGCTTCAAAGATGCACGGTGTGTTTGGTCACATGGGACCAGAGGAGGGAGAGGGAGAGGAAGAATTAGGCAGAAGTTTGCTTGTTAGTGAAAAGTAAGGGAACCAAAAAAAAAAATCAATGCACCATGCACCCCTCTTCCCTCTTCCCACTCTCCCTTTCCAAACAGTGTAAATTGCTCACCTCATCCACCCTGCCTCTCGACCTCTCTCTATGCATCGCTCTCCCCAATGCTCACTCAAAGGTGTAATTGTACAGTGGCAACACTAATTAGCATAATCCCACACATTTATCCCCAGTTGGCAGGAAGTTAAAAGTAGCTCATTATCATATTAATCTTCCAGAACTCATCCTTACAATTACTTGTGACTTGAAAAAAATGGAGAACTCTTACTACTTCAGACATTCTAGGCTTGATTACAAGATGATTGCAGTATGATCAAGCAGTAAGTAATCTTCCCTCTGTTTTCATATCGAATAGGGATTTTGCAACAACACTTGCTCATGTAATTTTCCTGCAAGATTAAAAAGCACTCAGCTCAAAATGTCCACAGACAGGTGGGTGCACTGAAAACCAAAACCTAGAATTTAGTTTTGGCAGAAATATTCACAAAGGTGCTTGGTTCCTTTCGCTTACGTCCTCTGCTTACACAAACACATGCTCCCGAGGGTGCCAGTCAGGCGGCCAGCTGGTGGTGGTCTCAAAGCTGCTGTGCTGCATCATCATCTGTGGCACCAGCGGGAGGGACGGGGGCGAAGAGGGGAAGCAGGGGGGACCTGCAGCGGGTTGTACAACAATAAAAGCCCAAATGCAAATGTGATTTTCATCCTGAGCTCACTCGAGGTCACTGCTTCGCATTGCTTCTGACAAACTGACTCCAATTATTGTTGAGTCTTGAAATCGTGTAATACTGAGTAGGAATGGTGCTCAAGTTCAAGATGCAACCATGCGCTGATGGTCCTTTTTCCTCTATGTGTCCAAGCATGGAAAAGGACTAGAGGCAGGAGAGAAGATGAAGACCAGAGTCCTCATGCCAGGACGGATACAACAGATCTTGTTAGAGAGGCTGTGGAGATGCTCCAGCCTGCTGTTGGCAAAGACATCAGCATCTCCACTTTTTAAGGAGGCTTGTTCTCACAGAATGAGTGCCAACTTGGACTTGGAGAGAAATCTTTTCTGCTTCTTTACAAAGTGAATGAGGTGAAGTGATGTCTGTACCTCCAGCTTTGTTCTCCAGCATACACTGCACAGCAGTGCAGTATCTTTGTGGGAAATCAGTGTCATACTGGGAGATAGATTCCAGGATTGTAAGTGAGGTGTGTGTTCAGTGTTGTTGCACACCCTTAATTTTGTTGTGCCATGATTATCTTGTTGTGCTGCACAATGACAATAAAAAGCATTCTATTCTACATGTGGACATGACTTCAGTAGATCATTCCACTATGATTCTTTGACCAGTACTGATGAAGAGAGAGGAGAGAGAGAAACGCTTTTGAAGAAGCTTTCAGGAAATCCAGGCCAATCTAGAGGCAATTTGTAATCTGTGCGGTTGTTTACTGGCAAGCAGTGACCTCAGGTGTGTGTGGCAGTGTAAATATTATGCTGGAATAGAGCCATTTGATCTCAGATTTACTCTTCTTTCTCACATTTAACTAACAAAATACTCATCACACACTGGTGAATTAGTGTTCTGGCTATTGCTTTGCCATCCTCACCATTTTCAGCTCCATCATAGATTTCATGAACAGGTTATTGTGAAGGATTATCATTCCCAAATGTAGATGTGGAGGAGACAGAGGAGAAACAAGAGGAGCAGACAGAAAGACAATGTTGTCCGAGAGGGAGATGCCAGAGAGGGCTATAGAAAAGTCACGTAGGCAGAGGAAATAATCGTGAAAGCATACACCAGACATACGCAAAGTAGCGTAGTGTGTGGAAGCGGTTGCAGAGGGGCTGTGCGACTGTATGGATCTGCAGCTAGGGGGCATCTTGGGCTGCATCGCAGCCAATCGTCAGCTTAATGGCCACTTAACGCAGAAACTGAGAACAAAGGCACCACAATGTCTGCTGCAGGATGGAATGCTAAGCTCAGAGTTTGGTTGGGGTTGGGGTGAGCTAGACACTCTAGCCTCACACTCACAAGTCACCATGTTCATTCACCTGCTTTCATTACACTGGAGTGCCTGCGCAAGGACAGACAGGCATATAGATAGATAGATAGATAGATGGATAGATGGATAGATAGACAGATCTTACTTTTTCTACTTAGATTTTACTTAGATTATTATTTATTGTTGTTGTTCATCGCAACTGCTCAACCCCTGCTTTTCCAACCCTCTGTTTTTGTTCCACAAGCTCATGAGCAACCGAGCTGTGTGCCCCTCTCCCTCTTCTCTGTCTCTCTCCCTGTTCTTCTCGCTGTCTTTCTTGTCCTAGGCATCCCCGCTGCATCATCACCCATCTTTGACATGCTCCGCTCCCCCATCTATCACTGCCAGTTCCGGAGTCTGTGGTCAATGCGATGGTAGTCATGGCTCTGGTCCGGCTTTCTCCCGGTGGCATTCTGGACGCTGCTTGGCGTCCTCTTCGCTACATTATAAAACTACATCATCTTTAATACTTGTTATGACTGTTGTATATTGTCTATGTCTCTGTACACAACATCTATTGCATGTCTGTCCGTCCTGGGAGAGGGATCCCTCCTCTGTTACTCTCCCTGAGGTTTCTTCCTTTTTCTCCCTGTTAAAGGGGTTTTTGGGGAGTTTTTCCTTATATGATTTGAGGGTCTAAGGACCGAGGATGTTGCATTGCTGTACAGAGTGTAAAGCCCTCTGAGGCAAATTGTAATTTGTGAGATTGGGCTGTACAAATAAAAGTGACTTGACTTGACTTGACTTGATCTGTGATCCATGTCACCTATGCCAATTAAAGGCAGAAGGTACTCCTTAAGGGGCCGTCGTGGCTCCCACCATAAATGTCACTGCTTGTATTTACTGTCCTCTCACTCAGACCCACACTCACACTCACTCTCTCTCTCTCTCTCTCTCTCTCTCTCTATCTCTCTCTCTCTCTCTTACTCCCTTATTGCACCCGCGGTGGCTTTTTTGCCTCGTGCCTGAGAAATGTCAAACTCGCCCAGATAACAATTATTCTTCTCACGTTCAACAAGTGTGCTGAAATAAGAAGTCAGCATCGCTGCTGGCATTGCGACGGCCATAATGCTCCATGAAGGTGGGGGTATTGCACTTTGTGTTCACAGAGGCACAATTCACACCCTCTTCTCTCGATCTGCTGTCAGTTATCCTGCTGAGCTGTTTCCTTTTTCTCATCATTACATTATTGGTTGACTGGCTAGAAACTATAAAGATGCTAAACGTGCCCCCAAAAAAGTGAAGTAACATTGGAACAGCAATGGAGTCGGGCAAGTTCACTTGATGCGTCAGTGAGAGGCAGTGATCCCCTGCGCCAATCGAGCAGAAAAGCACAAGGTGTTGGAGTTAGTTAGTCACTGACACGACTTCGTTAAGAGAAACACGGCCTGTTCCTCCACGCGATCACATCTCTTAATGTAAAACAAGTTTGTATCCAGTCTCGATCAATCAGTGTAACCCTGCGTTACAGCAGGATTTGAACGCATCGCAGCAGGGAGCCGCAGACCACCTCGGCGAGAGAGAGCTGGGTTTGCCCTGATGCACGAGGCAGCCCGGGCCAGATCATTTATCACTCCTCTGCTAAACACCTCTGAGCCGCGGAGGGGCTGAGCAGCTGCCAGCCAGCACGGCAGGCTGTCAGGAACCTCAGGATCCAAATCTGACACCTCCACCGCCCCCAGGAGAAGGTACACACTTGGGGTTTTTTCTTGGTTCATGTTTTCAGCCTATAGCTCAGAGGATCTCTGTTCTCGGAATGGTCAATACAGTATCAGATACTGACATAATCTGGTTCTTCCTCGTTTGTACTGATTTGGTTCTTCCCGCGGTTGTACAGTGTTCATTAACGACCAAAATACAGTGTGAATAAAACTATGTTACGTACTCTCCTCTTCGGGTCAAGTTTTAGAACTCCTGGATTTTTCCAACTGATTATTGAAATTCAAGCAGTTTAAGTCCAATGAACAGCTTGAAGTGTTCCAAGGGTAAGTGGTGAACAGCCGGAGGTGGATAAAAGGCAAGGTTAACCAACCGTGAGTTCAGCTGTTATATCTGCCAAAGGTGGCACTTTGATGAGTCAAAAGTCTGGAATACATTCTAAAATTGATTCCATGATTAATTTGTTTTAATTTCAATTATCTGTTTGTTCTATTCTTTAATCTCAGAGCACACTGAGACACTGAACTGCATCGTTTTTCACCAATAGCATAAATACCTGAGGATTACTTATGGAATGATAATCAAATAGATTGTTGCGTGTAGTCTTGAGGGGGGTTGTCCGCCTCTTTGTCAACTTCTGCGTATATTTAGATATTCAGATGCTCCAAGATTTTGCGGAGGGTGTCTTTATGTGGCACCACCCTGCTGGTGTGGTGCAGATTTCACGCTAAGCAGCCGAGAGAGGGACTGAGTGAGCTTTCATCTCTGCCATGGTCAAGTGATGCGGACGACCATTTTCACACCGGCATTACTTTATATTTAAGAGTTTGTAACGCAATGCCTGTCCCCTCTCTCAAACAGCACTTTCAACACAACCCCACAATAAATCGTACACTGATGGGGCTTGGCAGAGCCATGTATACTGATGAATGGACTGGGACAGTCCTCATTACTTACTAGCTGCTTAATGGCAAAACTCACTCAGAGCAGAGATGAATGAATGAGTTGATAAATGATGTTCAGCCACACAGCAGCTCAGGTTCCCATCCTCATAGCCAATAATCCCAGAATGTGCGTGAGGGTTGTTTGTTTGTGCAAGCAAGTCACGACCTGAACTTTCAGACTCGTCGGCTGAACCAGCGCCTGAAGTAATGATGGCAGAGACGGAGGAAAAGGTGATTGAGAGAAATGAAGTCTGGTGCTGGAGTCACGTCTAGACAAAGGGGGAGAGACGACCACGGAGAGACAAAGACAGGGGCTGACTGACATGTGAGACAGTCATCAAGACAGTGTGGGGTCACAAATGTATAAGTGGGGAATGACAGTGGGTTATGGAAAGTGAAGGAAAGGTGGCAAGTTTGTAGAAGAGACGTGGGGAAAAAAGTTTCAAACAGAAATTACACCTTGTATGTACATGATAAATGATAGATAAATGACCTAAAGAACCATATCAATTAATACAGCGATTGACTGTAAATCCAACTTTGCACAGTAAAAACATAACCAACCAGGCAATATCAACCAGTACTTTCAGGGAAACTCATTCACAGAGCAGGTATAAATTAAGAGAACAAAGGCAAAGATGAAGGCAGAGCGACCTACTTAATTTATCCCTCTGGGTACACAGGCATGTGGGGTATTGCTGTTGGTGGCTGACATGATGGCGCACCCGAGTGGAGGCTCACAGCCCTCAGCTGTTTTGTGTGCTCCGCGCAGTTTAGAATGTTACATGAAGTTACAAGTAATTCAAATCAATGGGAACAGGTCCATTTAAGAGAGTGAGTGCATCTCTGCAGAGTGAATTGTGACTGTGTGCTATTCGAAGCAAACTTTCCCAAGAACAAAAGGTGTGTTTGATTGGTGTTATTTCTCAGAGCAGCTTAGCAAAGTCATGTTCTCACTCAGCCGGGAGGAGGAACAAGCTCAACGAATGGATTTCCTCGATTTGCAGACATGGGCCTCCTTTTGAAAAAAATAATTTTCTTATATACATCTGTCTGTCTGTCTGTCTGTCTGTCTGTCTGTCTGTCTGTCTGTCCATCCGTCTTTGTGTTTGTCTGTGTGTGTCAGTTTATATACTGTATAGAAGACACAGACAGATATTGTCGACTGCTTACCAGCACCTCCACAGTTTAGAATAGTAAAAGATGTCCAGATTCTGAAACTTCTCAATCTTTGTTTTTCACCCGTACGCTTCTTTATTAAAGCATCAACCATTCCTGCCTCATACTGAATCATTAACTTGATTAAAATCTTCTACCATCTTGTCATACAATTTTTTTGAAAATACAATACCTTACAGGCTTTGGAATTCAATTTAACTGCAGCCACATGATGTATGGCATGTCAATGTCGACGTTTTCACCCCTTTTTGCATGTAATACTGAGTGAGATCAAACCAGATCTTTTAATTCTGACAGACAGATTACAGGACATAGAGGATTCTTAACCACACAGGCCCAGTCGATCATTTCAATTGTCTGCTGTCAGCCTCATTAAGATGTGGAAGTCATTGTTTATGTCACAAATTGTAATTGTGATGAAAATTATACAGCAAGTGAAGCTTGTTACAGCTGTCAGTCCCACGGCCTCTCGTTTCATGATTTCATTCACAAAGGCTCATTATTTTCCAGCACGGTTTCAAGAAAACATTTATCCAGGCATTTGTTATTAAACATTTATTTGCAGTTTGTATTGAGGTCTCTGCAAATGTATACGCGCGCGTGCGTGTGTGTGTGTGTGTGTGTGTGTCTGTGTGGGAGAGTGTTTGTCTCCCTCCCTCCCTGTGAACATGTGGGTCAGCCACTCCTTGTTTGTCTGGAATTCATTCAATTCCTCTGCTACAGTTCCTCCCCCTTGTGCTATTGGATTTTAAAAGTGTGTCACACAAATACACACAAAAATAGATGCGCGCGCACACACACACACACACACACACATAAAACGTGTATAAGGATAACACAGAGCTATCCTCTTTTTGATGGGTCCTAATGCACAGGTCAGGTCACATCCATGCCTCCTCATCTGCTTGTTAAATTTTCGATGCATTTGGTGTTTAAACTGTTTATGTTAAATCCTTTTGCCAGCGTTTCCTGACTAAAATGTTAAGTATTTGCACAACGTCTATAGCAACTGCCACTCTGCAGCTGACCATCTTTGATTAGGACCTCAATTAGAGCTTTGACCTTTAACAGAGCCATGAAAAACCTCCTCTGCCTCTGACTGATCTTTGATCACTGCCATCAACACTGCTGATGTTCTGATTGACAAGCAGTTCAATATCGTTATTGACCCACAGACCTCACGCACAGAGGACAGTGTTTGAGCCCTAGTTTTGTTTTGTGTCTGTGCAAAGGTAGGTGGAAAAAAATATCTAGGGGAGGAAAGTGCAAGGAGGGCCAAGGTTTAAACGAGAGGTGAGGAAACTATTTTGCCACAGAGGTTTTTGCTTCCACCCTCACACACCTCCCTACAATGTGGAGAAATGTGTGAATCCGGTGCCTTAGCTAAACCAAGCTACACCGGCAGCAAAGGAGATGTGCAAGTGGAATTAAATGAGCAAAGTCACTGTTTGCAAAGGGGAAAAGTGGACATCCCTCACTTTTCATTCATTTGGCCACTCGTCCTCTTGAGTACAATTCTGATACAAAAGATCCGCAAAGAAGCAAACCATCTTCATGCTCAAGCTTTCAAGAGCAGAAGAGCTGTGAAAACCCCTCCAGTGGTCCGATGGTTTCATGTTAGCAGAGATGTTTGTGGTGCTGATTCCATCCATGTGTCAACATTGTCTCAGACTCCATATGTGTGTATGCATGGCCCTCCATTTTTTTTTCTTTTTGTATGTCCTTGACACAGACATTCTTCAATTGAAAACTGACACCAACAGCTTGTAAAAGAAAGAATGAATGATATAGAGAAGGATCGAGCAAGCAAACAAAAAAACAAAACACAAAGAAAATATTTAAAATGCTCCTATGGTATGTATCATTGATTTTTTTTTCTCTTTTGCACCACTACACATTGCAGTAGAAAATGAATGAAAGCAGGGGCAAAGAGCTGAGAGAGTATGTGGCTTAATGTCGTCGTGGCCAAACACAAACACATGCATGGGCATATGCACTGCCCAGAGTGTGGTCACGTCTACCCAAAAACATCTTTTTATGTAGAGGGGGCAGACAATGCACACCCTGCCCGGTGTGTAAGTGCAGTGATGTGAACATGTACAGTCATTTGATAGAAACTGATAAAAACAAGATTTACGATCCTGAATAATTTCAAGTCAGTATATGAATATGCCATATTAATAATTGAAAATATATCGTATTCATATGAAGGACTGCAAAGTGTTGGAACAATATCGTGCAGCCATAGGGATTGACTCTGCAAATTTGTCTGTTTTTGCAGTGGATTTTAGGCCAATAATCATTCTTTCAATAAGTAACATCATTGAATAGATTTATTCACCACAGCCCTGAAACGAAACCTGAACCTTCAGCTGCAACCTCTCATCTCTCACGGTCTCCTCTGGGTGGCACATCCACTCCCAGCCCAGAGGACAAGCACACATACACACACACAGCTGCCCGATCATTTTTCTTGCATTTCATCATTCTTGTATTTGAGCCATTTTGTTCCTCCAAGACATTTCCAAAGCCTGTCCTCCCACAATGCTTTGCGCGGCCCATGTGAGACTATAGCTCCGAGGTATCGATACCTTCCGTATTGCACAGCCGTTGCCTCACAATAAAAATGGCGTAAAGAGGTGTTGAATTCTATTAAGTGAACACACCAATGCGAGTATGATTGAATTCAGTTTGTCACACAAAAAGTGAAATGCACTTGTTGTTACTAGTGTCTGTATACACAATACGTGTATTTATCTGCAGGCTATAATTGGATGGATAGTGTGTGTGTGTGTGTGTATTTGGGTGTGTTTGTAGCATCAAAACTGTCAGGTTAATTTGCCGGTGACCTGAATTGCAACAAATCCCGTCTGTTACCTATTGTGCAAACCAGTGCAGAAACAGTAATGTCATTTTGTGCGTGCGTGCGTGCGTGCGTGCGTGCGTGCATGTGTGTGTGTGTTGATGGAGGTGTTCATCCCCTCTCATTCCTTGCATGATGGTGTTTAAATGACTCTGGCAGATGTTGTTGTTGGCAAACAAACTCTCTGAGTGCGAGGTGATCTTACGAGATTACTCCAAGGACAAATTTAATGGCGCTGTAAATCAACAACAGGCTAATTTTGGAAGGATTACGCCATCGTCTCTTCTCGTAAAGAGAACGCATTGACAGCACGGTTGATTAATTAAGTCTTTTCAGGTGATTTGTTGTGTGCAAGGGAAGCATCACGAGGAACTGACGCTAAATATTTACAGCGTTCAATCAATCTTGTGGTCATATGTTGTAATACCGTCACATCCAGGCGTGATCGACGAGGATGCAACGGATGTTTGCACAGAGGGTCATCTGAGCCAGACAGAAGTATGGAAAGGTGACTGAGAAGACATCAGATATGACCACACAAACTTACACATGAGACACAAGCCGGATACAAATCACAAGGGATTCGGAAGAAGAGATGGCAGGAGCATGACCGGAACAAGGGAGAGCGGCCACGGGCCAGCAGATTTTGGCGGAGCAGACTCAACGAGTGGGGCTGCCCTCCCTCACGACCCGCACACAGCAGTAGAAAAAGCTTGGTGAGATGGAGCAGTCCTCTGGACCTCTGGAAGATCCTGGAGATCTGGGTAACACAGACTGAGTCATGTACTAAGAAAGGAAACCCCTCTTCCATATGTTTGTAAAATCATGTGAAAATCTGAAACTGAATTACAGACATTTAAGTTATATCAGAGGGTAGCTCTCTATTCTGGAATAGTTCAAGGAAGAATGCAAACTCGATGAATAAAAAACAGATAGACAAAGCTGACACAAACATTATAAATTCATAGGATAAATAAAACAGTGGAATATACAGTATAACCCAAAACTCACACATTGACGCTAATTCTAATTCTGAGCAGCAATGATCATCGAGAAATCAAACTAAGTCTGTGTGTGTGTGTGTGTGTGTTGGGTGTGGGTGTTGGTGTTGGTGTGGGTGTGTGCACGTGCCTGCATGTGCGAGTGCTTGTGAGAGTGTTGTGAGCATACACCCCCATTATCCTGTAATTCCCCAGGCTTCCCATGTTGTGGTGGTTGCATCGCAATCTATTAGTATTCTTTCATTTAGGAGTTGGTGTATCTAGCATGTCCAGCTCGCATGCACACACACATGAGTCCGGCATCTGGGGTTTCTGCTCCGGTCCAAGGCGACAGCCCTACATTAGGATTCAGCTGTTTGAGTTTACAACCCACATTAGGGGTGATCCGTCTAAGCCAAAGTTCAGAGCAACAAACCTGCCCACTAAATTATGCATAGCAGAGCCTCAGTAAATGGCTGGGAAAAAGGGAAAGTGCCCTCTTAAAATATTCACACAAAAAGGCTCAAATTTGATTCCTGGCTACATGGGGTCTTCTGGATTGAGGTCCTGCACCCAGAGGTCCTTGCTTTTAAGGCTCTTCTTTGGCCAGCTTTGCTGATGAGGAGGAAGAAGTTGGACCTATATTGCGGGCAAGGTGATTCAATCAAGTCTTCACCGCATTCATGTGGGTTCACGTTTTCTTGCCGTGTATCTTTATTTTTAGTGTGACCGCCTCATAATCCTGGAAGTCTATATAAGAATATTATAGAACAGGGACCCATTTGGCTTTAAATCTGTCCTTGTCATCATGAAGCCAGAGGACAGACTGAAAGGGGAAAGGGAGTTGGATCGAATAAGTATGGCTGGCTGATTCACAATTTTAAGAAGACTAGGAGGAAGAAAATGTTCCGAACAGAAGTCAGTTGGTGAGATGGATCGATCAAACAAGACATACTGATGACCTGGAGGATATCTGCCACTGCCAGTCATGCCAACTCAGCAGTGCTAGTGTGATGAATATACTGTTTGCAGTGTGAATGTCTTTCAACCTGTCTGCATAAGGTTCTAAATTTGTGGCCTTTATAAAAACATCAAAAATAATCTGTTGAAAAGTTAATGGGGAAAATCTAATGTGCTCTTGGGAGCATGAGACTATTTGCGACTGCAGTTTCCATAAAGATAAAAACACTCTCTAAAACAGCAGTATTGCTGTAATCAAAATATCGAGGCTTGAATATTCCAGAACGTCAACAGGCCGCACCTTGACTGGAGCAAGACTCATAAGAGGTCACAAACTGAACCCAAAGAGACGACTCTCAGGGGCCAAGACGGGAAAATTATGCAAAGCAAAATGGACGATAAGTTCTGAAGTACATTTCACGAACATTAAACAGCGTTCCATGAGTCAATGAACCTGCAGAATGTTAGATTCAATATGTAGCCACTGACATAAATAAATACTTAAAAAGATGCAAATGACTGCACCCGACGCCAATTTATGTATGTAAATTGTAGTGGAGCGGGACTGCTGACTCAGCAGCTGAGCTGTGCAAAAACATGAACGTCTCGCTTCCGAAGGCGACAGTGAGCTCTTGAAGAAATCGTCAGATGGCATTAAGCATGAATGTTAAGTCTTCAAATAGATACAGCGTGGAGACTGCAGTGAAAGAAAGAGGTGACTGAGTAATGGAAGAGAGAGAGAGGAAGCTGGGCAAGGATGAATATTTCAGAAAAGGAAGAACCAGAGTTTTCTTGTCATTAACGTGCAGATTTGGTTTATATTTTTAAATGCAAAAAAATCAACACTTATTCATGAGACTTGTCCCCTGTATTTAACCCATAGGTGACAAACAGTTTCACACAACCCATGCGGATTAACACAGGTCATGCTCATGCAAACCCTACTATAGGTACCTGAGTGGGGCTCCAGCACAGAGTTCAGTGCCTTGCTCACCGACCCCTCCAGTCACCAGTCCACCTCATTTCACTTTGAGCCACTGTGGACTTGAATCAGCCACCCCCTGCCGAGTCCTTACGGACTGAGTTGCCGCCGCCTGACAAGTCAGTGAGGGGATCAAATAGAAATGCCACTGCAAACACGCGCAAGCAATACCTCCATTTTTTTATCTATCATTCATAGCAAACACTCGACACGTCAGGTTTAGTCAGGGGACCTTAAAACATCATTTTCTTTTTTCAGAGACGTGATGGAGACGACAGCCGCCCCAGGTGAGTTGGATTAAAGTTAATCATGCACAGAGAAATGAGATGGAGGCTACTGCTTCACTTTCTTCACATCTTCTGGGGTCACCTCACTCCCATCCCTCCACCCCATCAGCCTGAGGCAGGAGATCTTGGCATGTTTGTCTCCACTTTGTTCTCTGCAGGAGGTCTCGTCAGATATCAAGCTGTGTGTTTGTCCTTGATCCCTACGGCTGGCTCTCCATCCTCCCTATCCGTCTCCTCTCCTCGCTTGTCTTCTGCCTCCTGTAAGGGTTTTGTGATATGGGCACAAACAAGTTGCCTCTTCTGCGAGGCTCTTTTGTCATTTTTCTTTCCCCTCCTTTCATTTCCTATCACATTCTTCCCCCTGCCAGTGTCTGTACCACCCACTGCCAGTGTGTGATAGCATCTGGATTTATGTACAAGTGAGAAAGTTGGAGAAAAACATCCATGGTGTGTGTGTGTGCGTGTGTGTGTGGGGCAGGGGGGGGGTTTGAGAGAGAGACAGATGAGATGTGGATTCTACGGGTAGAGGACTAACATTGGTCTAAAATTCACTGTGTGATCCACTGATACTTGAAAACAAACCTGTTGAGTAATTGAGTGGCAACACACAAAGGTTTATTTTGAACTTGTAATGCCGATTTCATCACTCAGAAACAGAGTCGAAAGATTAATATTTCATCACATCATTTTTATCGTTAAACACAATGAGTCAAACCTGTGTGTGAAAATCTGATCAATCAATTTAGAAGTGAGACCACGAGATTATTCATAATGGTTAAGCAGAACCATTACTGGTCCTCTCAGATTTGCTCTAATCAACAATTTTTCTGCCACTAGGAAAAATCTTCTGCTGCTGCGAAAAATTGTTGATTTCAGTAATGTGTGTGCTGTGTACACGCAATATTACCCTTTCTTTACCAACCTGGCCAGGGGCTCCACTTTGGATCTCAAACTTGTCCTCCAAATAGTCAATAATTGTCCTTAACAGGTAACAGCTTTGTGTGGATTTGTGTCTCTTTCAATGTCAATCCGTGATGATAATGATGATTTTACCGTTGCACAAGATGTGTTGAAGCACCCATTGAATGTTCTGACACTAGACAAAATATTCGTTCACTCTGTCACTATACACCTCTCCACCTGTCAAAGTATTAATTGCTACATTTCCCTCTAAAGTTGATGCAACGTGGACTTTGAGAGTAAACCATCTTAATGATGTGGCAACAGGGGATTGAGGCTTCTATAGAGATATTTTCACTGTTTTCATCACTACGTTGTCTCTTTACCAGTTCCTTACAAACTACATCGGGGTGTAGTGGAACATCTGAAATGTCTGGTTGGTTGCTAATGCAATGGGAATGGTTCCCATGAATGTTTCACCAAATCATTTAAGTATTATACGTGTATTGCATTTTCAGGTCACAAGGGTGATACATTATTCATCAGATTTGAGCCAAAGGTTGATGGAGCAAAACCTTTTACTCACGGGGACATTGGAAATGAAAACAGGCTTGATCCATGTCATACAGATTCATAGACAATCACACACCAACAGCCATGCTAAAACATTTGCCTTTTAACTTTTGGTGTCTTACATAATACGTACATGCACGCAAATATGTCACTTCTCTGATGACCACACAAATCACATCTCACAAGGCTTCTGTGTTCACAAACATCTCCTCACTCCTCACTGAAGTTCTAAAATAATACAAATCTTTTTTCCGTGTAAATTTGCAGGTACAGACATCCTTGTTGGTTGCAAAAAAAAAAAGAGAAAAACAACATTTGCCAGGAGGTTTTATCATCATGTTCCTCCCTTCATTGAGATAATTAATTGCTCATCAGCATTTTTGTCTGAATTACGTTTTCTGTTTGAGTGACCTGATACTTAAATGTTCACCCTGCAGGTAAAACAAGTGGCACATTGCATTAAAGGCATTGAAGGCATTACAGACAGGCTGTGTGACTGAGTGATAGACAGACACATGGCCATTGAGAAAGCTCAAAGTTGGGCCCAGCTCCCGACAACGATTAGTTTCAGATTCAGCAAATCACAAAGAGAATGGGACTTATTAGCCAAACTGGCCTGCAGTGTGGACACCTGTGGTGTCTCTAGCCTGGTGGATCAGGTGTTTGAGCCTTTTGTGGTTGGCCGAAGCTCACAGCTGACAGCAGACACAAGCCCCCAATGATTTATAGAACCTTAGCACCATCTGGCAGATGAAGGAGGACGAGTGACACCAGTAGGTTGCCATATCAATCCAATCACTCTTGTTGTGGCCTGCCAAGGTTTGAACAAATGTGTCAAGAATGAAGAATTTTAAAGGATTCTAATCCACCTTTAATTAACCAAGGAAAAAGCGCTGCCCTTAGATGAAGCAAATTTTAATTCTGCAAGAAACCATAACCGAGCTCATCTGAGGACGTACGGCCTCCAGCAAAACCAGACATTAACATGACATGGTATTTTGAAACTGAGACCAAGACAGTAGCTCAAACATTCTCAATGCACACTTTGGAATCGATGCACAGGGGGAAAACCTCAAACAGCTGAAGAAAAGGAAAAAAACCTCGCAGGGCACAAAAAACAAGGACTTCTGACATCTTCTGTCCAGAATTCATGACATCAAGGCAAGGCTCACGTAGTCACTTGTCCCCTGCACTGCATGCCCATGTCCTAGACCTCTGTCATTGAACATCAGCCCAGACACTCATTAGCTGCGATGTCAACTCACTCGTGATGGATTGCAGCAACCAGATCCCAATCAATGTGGCAAAACGAAAGGCTGCCGCATTCATTTCAAGCTGGATCAGACAAAAGATTGTCAGGGACCCAGCTGCACAGCTGTCAGTGAGTTCAAATTTTGAGTGGCACAAGGAAGGTTTGATTTCGGGAATGAATGCAAAACTATACTCATTCTACTGCTGCTGTGCCACTCTGTGAGTGTGTTTCATACATTCTATTGCAAAACAACAATGTAAAACAAGTTGACCATGAAACTTTCAGTTCCGTTTTATAACTAGAACTAAACATTCGTGTAGATGTATGTGTCAGGGCTTCTACCGCCAGCGCATGAGACGGTGTGTTGTTGTTGTTGTTTCCCTTCTGTCCTCCCTTACCTCTGTGTGTGTGAGTGTGACTGGGTGTGTCTGAGTGAGTGCCTGATTGCAGGATCAGAAACACCTGCAGCTAGGAGTGGCCTCCAATCATTCCATCACCTATCCTATAAAGGCCAGATTGGACCACTCCTCAGCGCCAGACCGTAAATCGACGCTGTGCTCCATGCTCGCGTTTGCTCCTGTGACCTGCTGGATCCTGTCCTGTCCCGTCCTGCCTCGTCTTGGCTCCAGCCCTTCCCCTTCCTGCAACCCGTCTTGGACGATCCTGGTTCCTGTCCCTTCAGCCCTTCCCCGCCCTGCAACCCGTCTTGGACGCCTCTGGTTGCTGTCCCTCCAGCCCTTCCCCGCTCCCAGATAAGTGGCCTCCCCGGCCTGGGTTCGGTCGACTGACTCTCACCTGCCCCTTTGTGTTTTTGGGATTCATCCGTCTTCGGATCGCTTTTTGTTCTCCCCTAGTTTTGTTCCCCCTGGTTTATTAAAGATACTTCACTCAGTAACCCTGTCCGGTGTATTGTTGCCTGCACTTGAGCCTCATTCCTGTTGCGTGACAGTAGGTCGTAGATGTAGGTCATTTGTTTAGAATATAATCGAACAAACCTGAATAGAATAGAGGCCCCAATTTTTGCCATACAATACATGGGCGTATGACAAAAACGTAATAGTTGCTTCTGAATAGTGCCACTGCAGTGATATAAAGCTTAGAATTGTAAATGAAATAAAAACAGCAAACCAAGATAGGAAAAGCAAAAAAGATGAAAATAGCAAACTAGTTAAAGATAGGAAACTAGATAGCAGAGAGTCAGCACACTGAGATAAGATTGTTACTAGGATGTGACATTGTATCTGAAGTATTATGCACTCAATTATAAGATACAGTGTCGGTACCAAGGCCAAGATAAAAAAAATACATGTATAAAGATGATGTATTTACATTGTAAAATTACACTGGGGACGTATCGCCCCCAGCAAAACCAGAACTTAAACTCTTCTTGTGAGGTTAATTTCTGCCCGGTGCAGCATATGAATGCAGCATATTGCTTTTGAAAAGTGTAAAATGAAAACATTAAAATTTCCAAAGTTTTATTCTGTAAAAATGAGGTCATCTGAAGTCTAAATCACTGAAACTGTCATGCAGCCCAGAAATGAACTGCCAGAATCAGAACCCGAAATACAGTACTTAACGGCGAAAAAGAGAAAACAGGGGCAAAATACAATCATGATATTGTCCTTCAAGAAGACCGATGGAAAGATATGACTGAAAAAATCAATGATTACATTGAAACACTAAATATGCTGTGCTGAGTATCAATCTACCTAAATCTCACTCAAAACCTGCTCTCAATAAGCCGCATGTGCACAATTACGGTAAATGTAGATAGACACAATAAAGATACACAAAAGAATTTCCGTAGTGATTGTAGGATGTGCTTCGTAATGATGAAAATAAATGCAAGCTGAGGCAACAGAAGCAAACAGAGTGTTGTTTGGAGCGTGTTTTCACTGTGTTAATCAGAGGACTCTGTGGATCAGACCACTCAATAACTGCCTCCTGGCTTTGTCAGCAAGCATCTGCGCAGAAAACGATGAGAGACAGCGAGCATGAAGGGAAGTCGCTCTCACATTACCATCCCCATCTCTCACTCTGCCTCACTTCATCCTCTATGTCAACAGCCTGGATCATTCTCAATCTAACGGCACCAAAAGTGACAGGCAGAAGTGCAAAATCACAGCAATTGCAATTTCTGAAAAACGATCTGAACTGTGGCATCTCCCCGCTTAAAGTTGTGGAGTCAAATCAATCAGCTGCAAGTCGCTTAAGCGGGGCACTAAAATAGATGGCATACATCCTGCATGACATGATGATCTATAGAAACATTAGGGAGGGAAGTGACAGTGAGAGAGGAGAAAATGTTCGATTCACTGCAAGCTTTTCCTCTGGCCGCACACATATTGATTTGTGGCACGAGCTGAATTTCCAGAGGAGACAAAAAACTGTTCACCTAGGAGAGGTTCTTTCTTGTATGTCTGAATCTTAATTAACATGTTTGGCTGGTTTGATCTCCAATCGTGCTTGTGGTTGTCTAAGCTTCTTAGAGAGCAGCAGGGACGATTACGAAGGTTGTGCCTGTGTCACACCTGATATCAGTCCTTCACTTAACAGGTTTGGCCATTTCCAACATTGGCGGAAAGAGGGGGCAATGTTGTGTTTGTTGAATATTGTGTGTGAAACTGTTGAGAGGTTTTATCATACCCCTTTGCGCGTCGGTGTGTTTGTGTGTGTGAATTAAATTCAGTGAATCAGCATAATGACAACCTGTGCTGTGAAGATAATTAGTGTCTTTGTTTGCAGCTGACTTGGTTCATTGGAGCCTGATGACTCACACTGCGACCCTGACACACACACTTGCCTGCTCGCTTCTGCACACAGAAGCAGCACAATGAAGCAGCCGTCAGGTTGGTGACGGCTTCGAGACGGCTTCACTTTTTGCAGTATTGTTCTATTTGTCTGAGGTCACACAGAGTTCATGCCGTCTATACGGCCCGTCTGACTTTGCGTGTGCATGTGTGTGTGAGAGTGTGTCAGCATGTCTTCATCCTCACATGTAGGTTTTTTTGTGTCCCCATTCATATGCACCTTTGCACAGATTGTCAACTAAACAATTTAACTAAACATCTCAAACTGTCAGTGATGCATTTGGATTTTGTTATGTATGTTTCCATTAGGCATTGTTTTGTCTAATTGTGTCATTCATGTTCCTTATGAGTTATATCTTGATACAAGAAATGCAATGAGTCGTCTCTGCCTTGTCACGGATGCAGAATGAGCTCACTAGCAATATCTCCATGAATATTGATACGTACTTGTTCAAATAGTTCTTCCCTCATGATAACAAGATTGTGAATTCATGTGTATCCTTATTGACACTAAAATTACTCATGAGACAAAGTGGTGAACACGTGGAGACTAACAATTCGTACGACATGAACATTCTGTTTTCAAAACAGAGATGACCAGCCAATGAATTAATGTTGTGATTCATCAAACCTGCATGCAGAGCAGGACTATTACATTTATTGATAAAATTATCTACCTGCACCTGATATATATGACCTCATAGAGAGGACGGAGGAAGTAGGTGTAGACAGAGAGAGAGAGAGAGAGAGAGAGAGAGGAGGAGAGAGAGTAATGGCTTTGTCCTTTATCGGTGGTGTCCACATGATTAGTGTTGACTGCACAGAATGGGTGTAATTATCAGCAATTATCATTTATTACACCTGGTGAATTACACCTGGTGGAGACATGGATGGGGGGGGGGGCTGAAATCCAAGCAGAGGGATGGAAATAAAGACTGGGATTATAGGTGTTGCGCTGCTGCCTTCAAATCCATTGTTTCCAGGCTGCCTAGGCTGCTCTTTTTGTTCATCAGTATCTACTGACCAAACCCTTGGCACAGATACAGATACAGTGTTCCACATACAGTACATATGTTGTTTGGGGGGTGACTGTATCAAAGTGGGACATCTCCGATATTCTGTATTTCAAGTTTAGCTCTCTCCTGCCTTTATTTCTTTTCCTTTCTTTGGTCTGCTGGGGCTTTTAATTGCTTGGATTGATAGATTAATGGATCAATAAAGTACCTGCCTGCCGCCCTACCAGTGACATGCGGCGAGGTTCATTGCTGGTGTGGCACTGACTTAATCACAATCAACTTTAGAAACACATGAGCAATAAAGAAGTGTATTCACTACTTGATTGGCAGCAGTTAATGGGTTATCTTCAAAGATAACCTTGTATCGCTAATCACTGGACAAATACAGTGGAACTTTTTAATCAGTTTTCTTTATTTTACAATTTTTTTCTCTCTATGATGACAATGACGATGTCCGATATTGGCTTTTTGGCCGATATCCGATATGCCGATATTGTCGGACTCACTGATACCGATAACAGCCGATACCGATATGTGCGCCGGTAAACGCTTCAGGAGCGCATAGGCACTATTTCGGTGTAAGGCAAGCATTATTTTAATATCGGTGGGCCGATATTATCGGACATCTCTAGGAAGAAGTGCAGTTATTGCTATTGTGGTCATCTCAAAGACGGTGAAAACTGTAAAAAATTGTCTTTTGAAACGTAAAGATACTGAGACATGATGTTTATTAGCTCATCTCTCTCTCCATCACAATCCCTCAGCCTGTTAATGCTGACATCCCCCAGGTGGCCGAATTGAGGCCTTGAT
The DNA here is from genome assembly GCA_900312935.1 of Carapus acus. Classification (NCBI taxonomy): domain Eukaryota; kingdom Metazoa; phylum Chordata; class Actinopteri; order Ophidiiformes; family Carapidae; genus Carapus; species Carapus acus. The sequence continues at coordinate 29,652 of OMPJ01012042.1, forward strand.
TTCCCCTGATGACTCTCAGTTCACCATTCATCTGTGGTGATTACTAGCCGCCCCAGGCCCTGAGATCCTTTCAAACCAGGCAGGTCAGAGTTGATCTGCTGAAAGTTCACAAAGCTGTTGATGCAGTTTTAAGGGCACACCATGCTTCTTCCATTACCATGGAGGGGCAGCAGATGGCTGAAGCAGGTTCTCGCCCTCAGCCCCGCATGCCAGGTGTGTGGCATGCGGGGTTGCGTTTCCTGTTGCTCTTTTCAATTAAATATAATTCCAGTGAGAGACAGAAAAAGAAAAATTGTAAGCGAAACCACACATTAATTTGTCTAACCCTTAACTTTTCATTAGTTTCAACTCAACTCAACAATAAAAATTACAGCAATGAAAAGGTTCCTTCAGGATGACATCTACCCAACTTCTCTCTCCATCTACTTTGTAGCAGGACAGTTTGTTCCCTCCTCCAATGCATCTGTCCATGCCTTTCCATCTAGTCTCCTGGACACACAACATTACAATATTACCTTCCACTTCTCCATTATGCCCTCCACTTCTCCATCTTTGGATAGCAACAACACGCGTGTGTTGTGAGTAAAGGCAGACACAAGTTATGTCCTCGTTTTCATGGGAGGGGTCCTGGTTTCATTTGCCACAGCCTGAGGCAAACAAGGACCTCCAACCTCCCCTCAAGCAGAATTCATCCACCCTTTCTCGCCACCTTGCACCTCTCCTCAGAGACTGTTCCACTCTGTTCTCCCCTTTTTCTGGCTCACTTCAGCCTACTGCTGCCATACAAATGACACATTCGTCCTCACATTGCACAGTGCTCTTTGGGAAATAAAGAATAGCATTTTGCATCCATTTATTCAATTATTGAGTGCTGTGTGCTATGACAGTTTGTGACAAGACTGTCTTTCTCTCTCTCTGCCTCTTCCCAAGTGTCCCTTGCTAGCACTCACTCACCTTAATTTGGCAAAGAAAACGCACAAGCTTGAAAACACGCTATGTCATCTGATACAAAAGGTTAGCACCTTTGATCCTGGTGTCGAGCATAAATTGTCAGCAGCACATGCTTTGCTACAGCAAAAGCCAGAGGTCAAGGCCCTGAGTTTTGGATGGGTCAATGGTAGCAAATTCATATCCCAGCAGTCACTGCTCGTTGCCTCGCTGCATGCTGTTAACATAGTGCTGCTATGCCTCAAACAGAGCTTGCGGGTTTAGGGATATTGCTGCCGCATTGTCATTCAGACCAGCAGAATTTGATGTCCCCTCTTAGCCTTGCCAGAAGAAGTGTAAAGCCTGTGACACACAGAAGCCTCACCAACAACCCTGCCCAACTTCAACACCTGCATCTCCACGTTCGGACGCGGTAATGACTCAATCTCCCCTCTGGCACCGATGCCCCCTGAGGATCGATAAAGTTCATCTTATCAAGCCTCGGCTTATCTTACACTGAATCCCAAACTCATTAAAGCATGTTGAAAGTTTTGTCACTTGGGTAATGTATAGAAGTTTGGCACAAGGCTCTGACAAGATGCACGTGGAGTGGATGTGTCTCTAATCTCAAACTGCAAAGGTGCAGGCCCATCTGTCCATCCAGTAGTTTCAGATGTCCCCAACAAATCATCAGAAAGAAGCCGCACCTGCAGAGGTCCTGACCAACTGCTGTCATCAACGTGAACATTTAGAAACATGAAAATGCTTGTTGTTTCGGTCCACTTTTGTATGAAGACTGAATACCCAATCAGAAGACCTTTATCTTTCTCTTGATTGCCCTTGACTGCGTCCGTGTCATGTGCAAATGCCCGACTCCCACCCCTAGCTTGTTGCCTTGACTTCCCTGCCCCACATAATCCTTGTGCACGCACACACACATGCACATACACAGATACTGGGGCTAGGCAAATCACCTTTACGAGTTAAAAGTTATATCATATTCTATTTTCTATATTGTCAAGTACAAGGAAAGTACAATCACAAGTTGTGTTTTCTTTTGTTCATCCTGGTTTCCTGTTTTATTTTGTTACTCAACTGTCTTGTCTTTTAAGAAACTCATTTCCTGCCCCAGTGTGTCCCGCCCCTGATTACTGGCCCTGATGTGTCTCACCTGTGTCTCGTTTCCCTCCCCCCTTGTGTGTATTTAGTCCCTGCCTTCCCTCCCCTCTGTGCCAGATAGTCTTTGTCTATTCAGTCAAGCATTCCAGCGTTCCTAGTGATTTACTCTTAGTGTTTTTTGACCTCCGCCTGTTTTTTGACCCTGCTTTTGTCTTCGTCCTTTTTGGAAACGTCTGCATCGTCTTTGTCATTAAAGACATTATTTCTTGGAAGCTCGAAGCCTCAGTCATGCGTTTGAGTCCGCACTCTGAGTGTGTCAGTAGCAATAAGTACGATTCAGTAATTTGGTATGTACTTGATAGATAGAAAGTACAAGGTACTTTGTGTGATTGTTTCTGCAGGAGGGGAAGACGCCTGTTGAAAAGCCCTTTGAAATGTTTGCAATACATGTTGTGGTTTGTTCACATTGGTGTGCTTTTGAAAAAAAAGTGAATAATGCACCGCTTTTGAATTTCACTATATTTTCATCATAGATATTTGAACACAACAACTTAATCAACAACAAATAAGTACAGAACCATCCATGTTTGTGATATTCGCCAAATACTATATCTATTTAGCCTCGAGAGGAGTATGAGACATGTCGACTCCTTGTACCCCCACTAAAACCGTCTGCAGGGCTCTGGGGAAATACAAACATCAAGAGGATGATGAGGAAACAGTGCTGAATCACCATTACTCTTTGTTGAGCCAGCGAGTCTCCACATCAGGGCTACTGTTTTTCAGAGTCACAGTGCCAATGGACTGTGCCACTTTGGTGCCACCCATCTTTCACCTTCAACATGAAAGGCAAGAAGGACGGCGGCTATCTGACTGTCAGCGCATCATGATGTTGTTGAGCAGAAGGCCTTGTTACCATGCCAAGGACAGAGAGACTCATGAGCTTGTTTAGGACTAGCCCATGCACATTCTGAAAGACTCATTTGAAGATGCCTATTAATGGGCACTTGTGAGAGTGTGTAAACTTGGTGTGTTAACAACGATATTGTCAAAAACTAATGTGGCTGACTCTACATGCCAGGGATTTCATCTTTGAAATTCTCTCTGATAATTTTAAGTGGCATTCTGATTGTGCATGGTTAAACCATGATTTCAATTCATTCTAATGCATATCATTTTGTGATTGTATTGCTCATCTGCTGTTGTTCTTCAGGTATGCACCCTTGCTGCAAACAGATGTTGCACATTTCTACCGTAAAAAGACATTAAGATCTGTACCACTGGCAAAGATAACTGTGCAGATATGTGTGTGAGTGAATGTGTTTGTGAATGTCTTGGGCTGAATTAAACATGTCTCGACTGATTCTTCCTGTGCTTGTGTTTTGGAGACCTTTACTTGCCCCACCATAATTGGTCGCTGGAGTCCTCAGCGACCCTCTAAAGCGCTCATTACCGCTGGACAGTGTGTGTGTGTGTGTGTGTGTGTGTGTGTGTGTGTGTGTGTGTGTGTGTGTGTGTGTGTGTGTGTGTGTGTGTGTGTGTGTACACGTGCATGTGTGCATGCCCTATTTAAGAGGCTATGTGTGCAACTACACACTGTAACTCTCAGACGCAATCCCCCATCCGGTCTCTCACTTTTACATGTCTGGAACTGGCAGCAATTTTTTTAGGTTTCCAGTGAAACGGGTTGTGCAGTAAGGGTGCACATGAGGATAAAGATGGATGTCAATGATGCTTTACTCATTTGCTAACCTTGGAATTATTAAGATATTCACCCAGACTTGCTCATTAATCTGTCAGCAATTTTCTGTCTGGTTAATTCTATTCTATTAGACATCAAGTCAAAGTTTTGCAGTACCTGCAAAACTCGCTGAGAGTCGTTCAAAGAGTGTCAAATTTCAACTCCCACTGCAGTGACACTAGATGACTTTTTTTCACTTGAGGCCACGGTGAGTCCACGTTTTTGCTCTCCATTTACCATTTCTATGGTACGTATCATTGTCCGTGTGCACAAGCTATATATTGTCTGGTTCTCTACTACCCTTATTCCGTAACATCCTTTGAGCTTAAATTTCCTGGATGATTAGATCAATGGATCATCACACTACCTACCTTCTCACCTAAACTTGACCCAACTGTGATGAGAGTCCATTCAACTAACTTACTAACCCAGATGAGCTGTTCTGGAACTGAAAAGAAAGAGTTTACAAGCTTCTTATTGAAGCGAGTCAAAAAAGTAGAGTTATTGAAGTTTGTTAAAACTGCTGTCTGAAAAACATCAAGAGACACTGTGAAAACCTAAAATCAAACTGCATAAACTAAGAAACATCATGTCCATGTCATCTTTCTTGAGAGGATCCTGGACATCTTGGTTGTTTGTGCATGATACAAAGTCAGATGCCAGACAGCTTGTGTTCTTGAGATTTCCTTCACTTGCCTCCTGCCTCTGAGTGTGAGAAACTCTACACTGGGGCCATCGATTGGCAAAGCTTTTTTCTCTCCTCCTCTTTTACAGAGCAAGATAAATCTAGCAGGACTGCCCGCCACATCATCGGTGATTAATTGTGTACCATTTTGTAACAGATTAACACCACACAATACAAGACCTCCAAGCCCAGATATCTTTGTGGGGTTGTCTGACTCCAGCAACCTATGGCCCTCAATGCCAGCCTGAACAAAGTCGCTGCATTGGCCACATTTCTGCTTGTCTCACTGAAAGCAAAAGAGATGGATAAAGAAATGCGACGGCAGTGTGTGTGTCATCGATCAAAATGGGAAGTGGAAACAGAGAGGCAGACAAAGGCCTCTACCTTTACTTTGTGAGAAATTTTGTCCTGAATTCTTTCTGATCATAATTTTTCAATGGACATTTCAGAAATGTAGCTCATCGCTGTTCTATCAACGTCAAAGAACTTATATATAGGATCTTTGAGCTGAAAGCCAGTATCATCAAGCAAGCAACACCTCACCATGGACCCGCTATGTTACAGTGTCCTTGGGCATCACGCCAGACCTGCTAGCATCTCTGCAGGAGCGCCTCAGCAGCTGACTGCCGAATAAGGTCGACCTTGGGCGAGCAGAGTTAACAGTGTACACCTCTTTTATGCCTGCAGCCAAAGAGGAGATAAGATCCCAAAACCTTACCAAAAAAGCAATTAACAGACTGAAGACAACAATTACTGGGAATCTCAATCAGTCAAAAAGATGACAAAGCAGACAGGAATCAGAGCAGGGACATCTCCTCTCTGATGAGGCACTACTTTAAATTTCAAAAATTGTACCATCCAGATAAAAATCTAACTCACTCAAGAGTGAATATCTGGTTTTATTAATTGGATTTTAACTTTTGGTTCATGTTTCAAAATGGCCATGTGCTCGGTGGGAACTTTTTAGTGTCAGCTGCATGTGTAAAAATGTGACCGCCAATGATAAACTCCAAGCCTCCCTGAACAAGAAAAACCTGAACCATGAAATTATGACAAAGCTTCCTTTGGCAACTCAAAATAAGAGCTAGTCTTTGCAAATGTGAAGTGGTGTTCATATTCCAGTAAATCTGAAATTTCTTCATATCAAAAGTACCGTATTATGTTCACAATTTATAATATTGGCAAAAACAAGTAGTACTAATATTGCATCAGTATTATCATTATGGTTTGTGCCAGAATTTATGATACATATCGAAAACCTTTGATCCGACTTTGTCAGGCAGTCCTATTTGTCAGGTCCATACACCTCTGAAGAAGGAGCTTGGAGGTGAAAACAATAGCAGACAAGGGAGAAGACCTCCAGAGCCAAGGGGCTTTATGATGGACCCTGCACTGACAGTGTGTGTCGGAGGCGTGGCCCCTGTCAGCCACGGTCCGGTGCCCTGACATTTCCACGAGACGCAAATGTCTCACGCTGGCCCTGTCCTCAGCCGGGTGCTAATTCACAGCTACTGTGATTAATAAGTTATACATCAAATTAAATAATTGATCGTAAGACTCCATTAACATTTTCATGGTTAATTGATAGAGCAATTAGCCATCTGGTGATGAGACACAGCTCTGAACACATGCTGACTATTAATCTGTACACACACACAAATGCACATAAGAAAAGATTATAGCATACACACCTACGGCTACCATGGGGAGTTTTATACTAACTGTCCTAGTGAGGAAAATCTTGCGCTGCGTAACAGAGCTGTTTGTGTGTGTGTGTGTGTGTGTGAGTGTGTGTCTGTTTGCATTTAAATGTGTCTGTGATTGCTGACCCGGTAAGATTTGAGCTATGTGAATGAGTACGCGCGTATTTCTCAGGTGGTGCCATCTGTTCTCCCGCTGCGCACACTTGTGTATCGGCAAAGATGAACTGGACCGAGCTGTGACGTTCGCTCACCTGCGACCAAGCCATCTGACTGCAGTATTTAACGCAGAAGATAAGAAATGGCAACTAAGTGCAGAGAATTGCTTGCGCCTTCTGTCTATTTTGCTCTATTCTGAAACCCTCGCTACCTTTCCTTTCCCTCATCCTGGGATTTTACGTACATTTCTAAAACAAGAGGGAAATATTTAAGGTGGTGCGTATAGGGTGCCTGAGGTGCGTTTCAGTGGATTCAATGCTGTCCTCAGAGGACACTAAGGACAGGGTGTTGATCTTTTTTGTAAGAGCCAGTCTGGCTTTGCAACAGAGATTCCATTATAGTCTAGTTTCAAGATGGTGGTTTTAACCTGTGTGCAGTCACCTCGCATACACATTGCGTTCCACTGGGTTGGTGATGCAGCGGTTGCCTTGTACCCTGAGCCAGGCCACAGAGAATTGAAATGTTGAGATCTTTTTCTTTTTTTAATCAAATTGTCGGGCCCATTCAAAAGAATATTTTGCAGCTATTTTGAAAGATGGCAACCTTTGTCTATTTTTCCAGCAATTGCAACAGTCACAGTTTTTTACATAGACAGAAAATAAGGATGAACTATAGATGATTCCTCCATTAGGTTATATTGCTCACAAAAATAAAGCAAATGCTAAAACAAACACATCCAAGATTTCAATGAATGAAATATAAAAAAGACAGAAAGAAAGAGAGAAACAAAGAAAGAAAGAGAGAAGGAAAGAAAGAAAGAAAGAACAAAAGACAGATCAGTCAGTGTTGCTCCCTGACTGGACAAGTCAAATTAACAGAACTGTGATTGACTGGGAGTTAAATTGTGTTGTCTGGGTGTTCCATTTATTTTTTTTATAAAAAAAGACAGACAGACAGACAGACTGAACTGTCTCCTCAACTGTCCCTACCTACTTTCCTCATCCCGTTCCAGTTCCTTGTTTTCTCTCCACTTGCTCCTGTTGTCTACCGCTCTCGCCCCTACCATTGTTGTCTCCCCCTCCCACTATTGCCTCTTTATTTGTCCCATCTCTCCTCTGCAGGCAGCCAATTAATCTTGCCCAGTGTAAATTCCTCCTGACATGTCATTTAGTGACAGCTCAGTGGGAGGATCCATAAGGATTTAATGTTTTTATTTAAAGTTTGACTGCTGCCCGATGGAGATATCCCATCTCCCAGCAGTCTCCAATCTCTGTCTTTGCCAGCAGAACTATACCCATTGTGTGTGTTAGCGCGCGCGCGCGCGCGTGTGTGTGTGTGTGTGTGTGTACATATTTGACCCTTGTGATCTCTGTTAAGCTATGGACTTTCCATGTTTGTGGAATGCAGAGAAGCTGCCGTGCTGGAGCTAAGCGTACAGTTTAACGCCTTCACTTTCATCAGCTTTAAGCAGGTGCTCCAGTTAATGTATTGCGTTCTGAAATTTCAATGTCTATCTTTCCTGTTGTAACTGAAAATTCATAATACAGTACTGCTGTAAGTGTCGGAGCAAATTTGACCCTCTCAACTGGATTTAATTCGAAAAAAATTCCCCTTTTGGTCCATTTTCCTTGATCTTTTTATATCTGCAGAAATATTTGTGATAATTACATCTGGGGAATATTTTCACTAGATTGTTTAACACTATATAATGGGACAAAAAATGCCTGAGGAATGAGAGAGGAGTGCACTGATGCCAATCTTTTTGAACCAGGGCAATGTGCAAGGTTGATGTGCCACACTATGAAAATATTGGAGAGTGTTGCTAGAACTTGGTTTTGGCAGGGGGTTACAATTAGCAAGCAGCAGTGTGGCTACACGCCAAGAAACTGTAACTCTGATACCATTTTTGTTCTGAGGGTGCTAATGGAGAAGTCCAGTGAAGGTCAGAGGGAGTTGCACTATGACTACGTAGACCTGGAGAAAGTGTATGATAAGATGCCGGGAGAGGAACTGTGTTACTGCAGGAGAATGACAGAAGTGGCAGAGAAATGTGTAAGGTTGTGCGGGACATGTATGAGGACAACAAGACAGTTGTGAGGTGTGCAATCAGACTGACAGATGGGTTCGGTCCTCTAGGTGGTGTCCTGGATGAGAACAGGAGCAATGTCACCTAGGGCCTCATTTATCAACCGTGCGGGCGCACGAAAAAGTGCGCAAGTAGCGCCTACGCACATTCTAAGACAAAGTATGACATTTACCAATTCGAACGTGTGCGTAGAAACACGTGTAAACCTACGCATGCCTCTGACCATGCGTAAGCACAACATCCAGTGGTAGAACGGTGAAACTACAAATACAGCGATCGTGTCGAGCGATCTCAAACTTCTCACCGGTTCCCGTTCCCTCTAACGAATTAATGAATGAGTGAAGCAGGGGAGGAAGGAAAGAAATTTTTCAATTAGAAGCAGATGCGTTGAATATTTGGTGTGACAAGCTATAAAAAGCAGGTGTGACAGAACCCGCTTTAAACACTTCAAACGCACCATGGCCTGGCTGGCGCTGCTTGAGGATTTAGAGCACCGTGCGCTTCGGAGGGAGCGCATTTTCAGAGACCGCGCAGATGTGTTCGCTGAGAGCTCAGAGTTCCTCCTCAGCAGGTACCGCTTCCCAAAACATATATTGATGGATCTGTGTCGTGATCTACAACCAATGTTGAAGCGGGAGACAAAACGCTCCAAAGCTATCCCTGTGCACATTCAGGTTGTGTCCATCCTGGGATTCTTGGCCACCGGGATGTTTCAACGGGAGATCGGAGATACAGTATATGCGGCATCTCACAGCCAACGGTCAGTAGAATCATGCCGGCGGTGTTGGAGGCAATCATTTCTTTAGCCCCGGATTACATTCAATTCCCGTTCGAACACAGCCAACAAATAGAAATCAAACAGAGATTTCATGCAATTGCCGAATTTCCCAACATCATAGGTGCCATAGATTACACACATGTCGCTCTCAGGGCACCATCACATAATGAATTCAATTTCGTTAACAGGAAAGGATATCATTCTGTGAATACACAAATAATTTGCAGTTCCAATACGACTATTTTGAACGTTGTTGCCCGGTGGCCCGGAGGAACACATGACTCGTTTATTTTGCGAAACAGCTGTGTGGGTGAGCGCCTCCAGGCAGGTGCTGTAGAAGATGGCTGGCTAATTGATGAGTGTTACAGCGTTTCGAAAGTATTTTCGGGGCTTCGTGTAGTTTATTAAAACATCTTCATAGGTGATCGGGGATATCCACTTAAGTCGTGGTTGATGACCCCCGTAGCCAACCCGAGAACCCCGCAAGAGGAGCAGTATAACCAAGCCCATGCGCGTTCCAGAGCGGTGGTGGAACGCGCGATTGGCCTGCTGAAGGGCAGATGGCTTTGCCTGTCCAGCGCGGGGGGGATGATTTTGTATAAGCCAGAGAAGGTGTGCAACATCATTTTGGCTTGTTGTGTGCTGCACAACTTGGCCATCAGGCGAGGCGTGCCTATGCAGGAGCCCCCCAGGGCGGATGAGCCCATGCCCAGAGGAGAGCCTGTCCCACCCCCGATGCTACTGCCACTCGAACAAGAGAGAGGATCATAAAGAGATTTTAAGTAAGTCTACCCATTAGCCAGTGTCTTAAAAGTGAGATATTGGATTGTATGGGTGCGTGGGGATATAATCTTAACATCATTATGAATTTCAAGTTTGTTTATTCAGATTTTTTCCTGCACATGCAGCAATTTGTTCCAGCGCGTCATTCATTTGCTGCAGAGTGCTGCCAATCTTTACCAGTTCATCTTTGATGTCGTTGACGGTTCTGACTGTGTGCTGTTGGATTTGTACCACAGTCTCTGAGACCACCCTCGACTTCCTAGGACCAACCACATGGGGATTGGATGGACCTGGCTGCTCCAGATCCTCAGAGTCCAAGAGCTCCTCCAAGGCCTTCGGCTCCTCCATGCGGACGAGACTGGCTTCAGATTCTGATTTTGTGACAACATTTCACATTCTTGTGCTCATTGCAATTCACAAATTAAACTCAAGTGATAATGCAACATCTCAGTCCAGCGTTGTCTTACCCTCCACGCGACTGGTCGATGGTTTTCTTGGGAGAGTGGCACTATCTCCCCCGGGCATGATGCCGCTTAAGGCCGTTTCGCCGATTATGTTGGCGATGCGGTCATCCATGGCTGATAATCTCACTTTTGTCTGCCCGCCTCCAGTAGCAGAAGTCTCTCTCCGGTGGGCTGCAACGCGCTTTTTAGCAGCAATCGTAAAGTCGAACCATTTTTTTTCAATTTCTGGCACCGATCTCTCGGCCGATCCAACAGCGTTCACAGCTGTTGCCACCTTCTCCCAAGCCTCAGTTTTGGTTCTCGCTGATGTACTTGAATGTAGCGTCCCAAATAACTGATTCTGGTGGTCCTCAACTCCGCCAACCAGAACCTCTATCTCAGTTTCAGAAAAGTTTCTCTTTCTTGCGTTTTTCTCCATGTTGCATGTATGGGGGAGAATATTCAGCCGCGTGTTTATAAGGGGATTGTCCCTGTTTGTTACTGATTGTTACATTTAGTAACTGCAGATTTTTTTGTTCTTTCGGCTCGTCCTCACGATCGAAAATAGAAGCTTTTCTGAGCACGGTTAGTAAATGAGGCCCCTGGGGCCTGGTCAATACTCCTAAATGCAAGCTGTGCCAGAGAAGGGGCACCCTGGAGCATATCCTGTGCTGCTCTCCAAAGGCACTTGGAGATGGGCGATACCGCAAGTTTTAATATCTTTGGCGTACGCTCTCTGCTCAGCGATCCAGCACAGCAAGACTCAGGCTGCCCCCAAACAGTCAATCTATTTCATAAGACCTAGACAGAAGGCACATCAACACCAGGGGGGGCTCATCAGGGGGGCTCCTCACCACTGCTCGGGACTGGAAACTCCAAGTTGACCTCGGAAGACAACTCAAGTTCCCAGACAACATCACAAGCACTCTTCTCTGCCCAGACATGGTGTTAACATCGGGGTCTACCCAGCAAGTGGTTCTAATAAAACTGACTGTCCCTTGGGAGGACCGCATCGATGAGGCCAACGAGCGGAGGAGAGCCAAAAATGCAGAGCTCATCAGTGATTGCCGGAGGAATAGCTGGAAAGTCTGCTGTGAGCCTTTTGAGTTCGGATGCCGTGGCTTTGCTGGCCATTCACTTGTGCGAACCCTCAAACTCCTTGGAGTGAAGGGACTGCATTCGAAGAGAGCCACCAAGAACATACTGGAGGCTGCAGAGAGGACCTAAAGGTGGCTGCGGATCCGCAGGGAGGATCCATGGAACAATGCACCACTTGGACACAAGTCGGGGACTGATCACCCCTGTCTGGGTCGCCAAGGAGAGGGTGTACGAAGTTTGAATACCCAAAACACCCTACGACCCGGGGTTCTTCACTGATGACGTGTCCAATTATTACCGAAAGGTCTATTCAACTCCTGTTGCTGATGACACAAGAACTGGCACAATGCTTGCTTGTATGGTCTCCAGTGCTTACAGAGTCTTTACTTGCTTGTTTCCACAGGTCTTGTGTTTTTGTCCATGTGCAAGGGGGTTGGATGACGTTGACCATCTGCTGCAGATGTGTCACCTTTTACGCTCTTTGGTAGTGAACCCCTTTCTTAAACATCCAAGGCAAAGGTGATTTTCATTAACAAAGGCTTTCTTCTCATCTGCACTTTTTGCTGTAAAAGTCGTGTGGCAAAGTCCCCCAGCCACAGACTTTTTCCCTCTCTCTCCGTCTTGCTGCCGCCTCCTCATAGCCTTGCCCACCTACACCTGTGGGCACTAATTAATTAATTAATAATTAATGATTAATTAAGGGCCTGTGCTGCTGAGTTAAATCAGCGGAGTTTTAGACTGCTGCCGACTGTCTTTGTCTTTTGTCTTTCTTTTAAATTCTATTCTTGATTTTATTGGCAGCCAGTGGAGAGAAGCTAACACTGGGGAGATGTGGTCTCTTTTCTTAGTTCCTGTCAGCATACGTGCTGCAGCGTTTTGAACCAGCTGGAGTGGCTTCAGTGTCTTGTTGCTACAGCCTGCGAATAAAGAATTACTGTGGTCCAGCCTGGAGGTCACAAAAGCATGAATTAGCTTTTCAGCATCTTTTAGTGATAGCATGTGCCTAACCTTAGCAATGTTATGTAAGGCGGTTCTTGACATTTGTCTAATGTGGGCATTTAATGACAGGTCTTGATCGAAGATGACTCCTAAGTTTTTTACAGTAGTGCTGGAGGCCAAGGTAAAGCCATCCAGAGTAGCAATGTCATCACGTAAAGACTTTCTGAGGTGCTCTGGGCCAACAATAATAACTTCGGTTTTGTCTGTGTTGAGCAACAGAAAGTTACGGGTCATCCACACTTTTATGCTCCTAAGACAAGCCTGGAGTTTAGCTAGATGGTTGGTCTCCTCAGGTTTCACTGATAGATACAGTTGCGTATCATCAGCATAGCAGTGGAAGTTGATAGAGTGTTTTCTTATGATGTCACCTTGAGGTAGCATATATAGGGTGAACAAAATTGGTCCAAGTACAGAGCCCTGTGGGACTCCATGTCTAACCCTAGTGTGCTCAGAGGAGACGTTGTTAACATGTACAAACTGAAGTCTGTCTGATAAATATGACTTGAACCAGCTTAGGGCGGTTCCTTTGATGCCAATCAGATCTTCTAGCCTATGTAGAAGGATCTGATGGTCAATGGTGTCAAATGCGGCACTGAGATCCAGTAGAACAAGCACAGAAGCGAGACCTTTATC
>OMPJ01012043.1:0-13425 GCA_900312935.1 Carapus acus
CGGGAGACAAAACTCTCCAAAGCTATCCTGTGCACATTCAGGTTGTGTCCATCCTGGGATTCTCGGCCACCGGGACGTTCCAACGGGAGATCGGGGACATATGCGGCATCTAACAGCCAACGGTCGCTATCATGCCAGCGGTGTTAGAGGCAATCATTTCTTTGGCCCCGGACTACATTAAATTCCCGTTCCAACACCACCAACAAAGAGAAATCAAGCAGGGATTTCATGCCATCGCCGGCACCAACATCATAGGTGCAATAGATTGTACACGTTGCTCATAGGGCACCATCACGTAATGAATTCAATAACGTTAACAGCAGAGGATTTCATTCTGTGAATACACAAATAATTTGCGGTTCCCGTATGACCCTTTTGAACGTTGGTGCCCGATGGCCCGGAGGAACACGACTCGTTTATTTTGCGAACGAGCGCGGCAGTTGCGCACAGGTGACAGTTATCATCGCCAATTGCGTAGGTGTGTGCACGTGACCGGCTTACGCACGTTTAGTAACTGCGGATTTTTTTGTTCTTTCGGCTCGTCCACACGATCGAAAATAGAAGCTTTTCTGAGCACGGTTAGTAAATGAGGCCCCTTGACTTTGACATTAGAGATAAATGCTCGTTGCAAGACAAGATCACTCAGGCCGCCAAATGCACAGTTCCATATCAAATGTGTTCTGCCTTTTTTCAAACACAGATGCCTTCTACCATGAACATAAATTGAGCACCACTGTGTTTAAAATGATTTAATTTGTATTTACATATTCCCTAGTTCCCTAGTTGCTCCCTAGTTGCTCAAAGGGAACAGAAATCTAAATACCAAAGGGTTGCAGCTGTGATGTCACACTGCCCCTAGAAGGCATCCCCAACTTGCTCCCATGGCACACAAGTGTACAGTACTGCACTGCGTCCCAAATGATGGGGATGAGCCAAAAGCTGAATACGCAGTTTCCCTGTAGGATTAATGAAATACGGCACATCAAAACTTACATTTAAGGTTAACCACATCAGTCCACAATTCAACTTTTCATCTGGAGTCATCAAACATCATCTAACAACCAACTGTGCCTTGTTTCCTGGTTGACAGTCAGCATTTTTGGGCCTTTTGAGGTTTCTGGCTTCTGTCATGACCCTGAATAAATGGATACTGCATCATGATTGGCTGCAGGAGAGCTCCACAACACTGTTCTAAAGAACAGTGTTGTTTTGTCTAGAGGTCTGTTCTCAAGGCAGGCTATCTCTTCATCGAGGCACCAAGCTGGGAGATAAACTCAGAGCTTTTCTTGCTATCTACACACATCCATATGCCCCATTTCTCTGCTGTGTGTCTCTCCCGCTCCAGCTGCTTTCAAGTGATGTCAGGACGCTTAGCAGTGTAGGTTACAGGACAGAAGGAACCATTTCTGGCTTCATTCTGTGAGGGTGTGGAAATAGCCTGCTCATTCAAAACTCGTGCATAGTCTCAAGTTTTATATATGCCCTGATTTTAGTCACAACTCACTGTAGACACCAACAGATTGTATTTTAAGTTTGTTTGAGGTTTTGGCAGATCTTCTGAAAGCATGGGGCTCCCACTGATGATGGGCCAGGAAGAAGCTAGAATTGCTGCTTTCGTGTCAATTGTTAAATGTAGATGACAAGGCAAGGTGACCACTGGGGATTCCAGGGTAACTCGCAGTTGCCCCAATGTGGTCCTCACGCCTTAACTTTAGTGGTGAAAAAGTTCACTATTGTATGATAATGCTGTACTTCTATGAACTAATTGGCTTGATTCTGAGTCTGAATGACAGAGGGTTATTTGGACAGAGGGTTACGTTTAGGATGGAAGAGGGCATACCTTTTCTGAAATTACTCTCCTTTTGTAACTATTCTGTGTAATTCATAGACTTTGTGATGTAAGGATACACCCAGAAAAAATAACTGTTGCTCAAAACTTCAGTGGAGATCTTAATGTTCAATCAAAACAATCTGCACAATCACAATGGACAGTTGATACATGCGTTACCACCTTCTCTGGTGGAAAAAAAGAGTTTTTTGATAGACACACTTTCTAATGATGTTTCTTCACTGTCATCACATCACGAGAATCTAGAGAATGGCAGCTTTTATACTCCTTCCTTGAAGAAGAAAATCTGCACCTAATTAAATCATACCCAGTTCTCCATTGTGCATGGCGAAGATAGTAATGGGAACTGATGAAACTAAATCAGCAACATATACTGTATGTCAGTCACATATATGTATATCAGCATCATAAAAATGAAAATGATAAGCAAATGTCAGTATCAACACGTAAGACTCCTGGTTTGCAGCTTTTTACCTGTGGGACCTGGGACAGCTGATTAGGCCGGTGGCTCTGGTGCTGGGTAACATATTTTAGGAGTTTAGTGTGTGTTGTGGAATTGTGGGGAAACAGCAAGGGCTTAGTCGAGAGGAATGGGATTTTAATGCCTTCTCTTTGTAATTAAGAAAAGATTTATCCCGATTAGATTCCACATCAGCCCTTTGATTTGAACCGGCGTTTAAATGTTCTGTGTTCTCTACTTCCTTTCAGACCATAGGAAGTAGAGAACGTAGAGTTAAATCTTTGAAAGGAATTTGCTTCATTAAAGGCTGTTTATTCCTTCTTTGTGCCAGGCAGGGTTACTGATTGATGGTGTTTTCCATGAGCTCATGGTTGCTCAGACAGAAACTGATGTTTGTTGTAGCATGCCAAGTCCCTCTCCCTGTTTGGTATAGGATATATAGCGGCCTTTTCGTCCAAGTTGCAAGAGTCAAGCCAACAATATGCAGCTCTGAGTGAGACAAAACACCTGTCAAGAGTGGTCACGCCTCATCATAGTGCCTGTTAAAGTGGGAAGTCCACTTGCCACTCATCGCAATCCCCCATATCCCTCTTTTGAGATGGCTGCTCGAAAAGATTATCTTAAATCATTTTTTTCCCTATTTGGTTGCATCAACCTTAGCTCTGCATGTCTACTCTCTATTTTTTAAGGTGCAAAGGTGTTTGTGCAGTTGATTACATGTGTGTTGTACCACACATGTATGTCTTTTTTTGGTGTGGGCCGTCACATCAGCACCAAGGTGCAGCGCAAACCTCCTAATGGTTTGATGTGCTTCAGGTTACACAATGTAGGAGAGAAAATACAGAACAGATTCAAATCAATGCTGTTCTTTTGATAGGCACTCAGCGATATCATTCATGTGCATTGAGTCAAAAACATTTTTTCAACCAATTTCTGTGTCAGGATGGTAAACGTACTGTTGAATTTATGTATTGTCTCATTAGAAATGACGAGACATTTGATTTGTAGGAGTGGAATTTGCAATTGGAATAGTCATTGTCAATTAACTCTGACATGTGACATTTAGATCTGTTCAATGTCTCTGTCGACCTTTTTGAACTTAAGGCCGTGATAGGTCCTGGAAGCACATGATTAGTTTGTCCCCTTGGTGTCCATGTATAAGTTAAGTGGAGCAAAAGCTACTGCCTCTTACTGTTGATAACTGAATTTCCTGGATCACCAGATCGATGGAACACATACCTACCTATGTGATAATTCTTAAGTTCCTTACAGTCTCATCAATTTATGACCTTTCAACACCATTTTTTGGCATCACACTGCTTTGTATAGTACAGATAGACTAGATCATTTCATTCCATTTGTCTGTTTAGTATTCAGTATGAATCTGTCTTACTTTAAGACCTGCACATGCCTGATTCATCACCCATGGGCCCCCAAAAGCAGGTCAGGAGGTCCTCCCAGACAAAATGCTACTTCACTTATCCTAAGTCTGCAAAATTGTGCGCCGGCAAATCTCCTCTCCTCACTGATAAGTGACCAGGAAATCATCACCAACAGTCACAGAAATCCTGTGAGGCACTGCAAACTGCTCCAGAGTTAAGCACCAAAGTGATGCTCCAAACTGTGTTGTTCTGTTAATCCCTGCCATGCTGCGAAACTGGCAACATGACTACTGGTGTGTCTCTGTGCATGCATGTGTGTAAATTGTTGCATTCCTCTTCTTACCAGTGTGGTTATGAAGACAATTGCAGGTGCCAGATCACATACACTGCTCCTGAACAAAGGCAACCATGCATCTCACAACTATTAAGTTTTCATCAGTTAAATTTTGTTATGATCCCCCCACCCGTCCACACATATACATTTTACACACAAGTTGAGTCTCTCCACGTCTCCAGTTCCGTCCTGCCCATTTTTTCATAATGACAGGTGCTTCTCAGACACACATGGATGTGCAAGAACACACACACACACACACACACACACACAGCAGCAGTGACTTCCTGACATCAAATTTCTCCTGCATTTTGTCAGACACTTTTCCTTGGTTTATAGTTAAATGAGGAAATGACGTATTGCACCAACTTCAAAGGTCTGCTTGTGTGTGGGCGTATATGTGTGTCTCCTTGTGGGTGAGGGCGTGTGTGTTTTAAAGGACAAATGAAAGACACACCTTGCCAGAGAGTGTAGATGTCACATTGGAATGATGAGGCCCTCAGAGGTATAGATGTGCCTAGAAGAACTAAGACAGGTCTGCACTTGTCCCATGCTAATCCTGTGTCAACCTGCTCCTACATTCCTCCTAGGCGCTCTCTCTTTTAGTCTCATTCCCAGTCTCTCATTCTCTCTTTTTCTCCTCTCTGACACTAACACACGCTCTTGTTCCCCTACTACTACTTACACGAAGTGGCAGTGTTTCCCCTTGCTGCAGTAATGTGTCTGTGTGTGTAATTGCTGTCGCCACAAAATGTATACATAATATGATTTTGATGATGAATGATCATTAAATAATGAGAAGCCTGTAGTAATCATCTGCCTAATGGGCGTAGCCTCACAACTAATCACTTGGCCATGGAAGAGGATTTTAGTTCCCTCTGTCCTGCCCTTCCTTGTATTTATTTTGTGTCTTTGCTCACAGATGTCATGGTTATACAGTAGTTATAATCATCGTTCCAGAACAGATTCACGCTATGTGATGCGGTTGATTACCATAAATGGATTCAGTATCAGATCACTGGCACCGTCCGCCTGTTCCCATTCCCACCCCATCAGCGCTGCTATATTACTATTTCTATTTAAATAGTTATCTATACTGATATTTATAGTGTATATATTGTGTGTTTATATTCTTCTGTACATAGAAACTCTCTTCTTCTACCCTCTGTCTTTCCTAACTTCTTACACCGGGATGGAGCACCTTAGTTTCATTACTCAATTCAATTTCTGTAATGACAATAAAAAGATTCCTGATACCTGATTTCTGATTCCTCCTGATTCCTGTTCCTTTTCCCCCTCATTCTATTCCTTTGCACCAGAATTCAGCCTCTTAGTTTCACTGCACAGTGCAATTGCTGTACTGACAATATAAGATGCCTGATTCCTGTTTAATAGTTTGGTGCTGAAGTGAGGGCTCTGATGTACAGTAGTTGTGCTTATTTTATATTCCAACTGAGGGCAGTAACACTTTCTTAGCTAATCCACAACAATAGAGACAATATGAAACAAAACAGTTTACACATTTGCCAAATATATTGGCAGAGAAAACATGTGGCTGAACTTGAGTATTGTCTTGTCTCTATGTAATGCATATTTCGTGAATAACATCCTGCCACAAGCTGCTATTTGATTCTTTCTCCAATTAACTTCTTTGAAAAGATAATTTTCTGCAAATATGTCTGTAGAGGATGACCCTTGCAGTGGTCGCATGAGATTACAAAGCAAAGCAAGTGATTTTATGAGCATTACGCAGAATGAGTCAATAGTTAGCTAGGTGACGATTCAACACTGAGGTCTTTCATGTGTCTCTTGGAGAATAGATACTATTCACATGATGGACAGTTGCTATATCTTGTGTCATAGTCTGAGTGAGGCAGGGGTGAGACGGCTTTTTCCAGGTTTTCAGTTTGGTACGATGGATGATACATTGGTTGTCCTGAAACACTTAGTCCCGAAGCGGCCCCTGGTTCCACACTGCCCTGTTATCGCTCCTGAATGATCCTCTAGTGGGCCTTAGTCATCCAAAACATGTGCATGAAATAGATGTGAAGTAGATCTGAGGATGTGACGTGGATGTTAAGAAAATCCAATCCCGAGCAGATAGGATATCCATAAAACAGCCAAACCAATGGTTTTATCTCTCTTCTGAGCATAATTGTGGACACTCAGTTTATAGCCAAAACCCTAAACTCGCAGCGTGAGGTAACCATATGACTGCAGCAAAACATTCCTGTCCTGAATTCTGCATGTCCTCTTTTTTTGAAACTGTGATGGACTGTGATTTTGATTCACTTTTGCATATTTGAGTGTCATACAGTGTTGTCAGTCTTGTTAATTGTTACCACACTGTCAACAGGTCTCGCCAAATGAATTCAATGGTGTCATATGCTCTTACCTACTTAGAAACTGTCTTTTTCATTTTGATTCATTGGGGGACTATGTCGGGAGCTACATCATTCTTTATTGGGTTCACTGCTAAGGCCTGGGTGAAAATACACAAAAACCCACTATGCCTCACGCAGTCTGACCATCATTGGACGGAGGAGTAGTTTGTATGGAGAGCTGTCCCACTCTCCATGGGAACATAATTGGCCATTGCTGGGAGGGAGTTAGTGGGAAGGCTGGGTGTAAGAAACTGGAAGGAGGCCCAAACATTTGTGGGGCAATTGGGCTCGCTGTTGTCACCCTGATTGAGTGTATGCAGTGGGGGTTTCAGAGGAGTTCTACAGGGCCATGTACCAGCCATCACATATGTATTAATCGATCTTACTTATTTAGTGAAGACTTTGCAAGGCCTCATTGCTATGACATCATGAGCTTATCTTTGAGCTTCAGTGGGAGCAAATGAAAAATATTTAGAAATTAAGTGGCCCAATTATGAAGTCGGCTATTTAAGTGTGTATGCAACATGTGTCTGTATGCTGATTTTTGTTGCATGTATAGCATTTTGTAGATTCTATACAATAAAAACCTTGACTCCAACATGCTAGCCCCAGACAATAATTCATTAAACACTAAGAAATGAAACAATTCATGTGGGCAAAACAAGCAAGAATGGAGGTTGTGTATGAAGGTATGAATACCTGATTTCATGATTTCATGATTTGTTCTATGTGGGTAACTTTTGTAATGTTCCTCTGAACCCATTTGGGTGTAGAGCAAAACCTCACTGGACTAGTTCTGTCAGTGTTCCTTTGTTGTGAGTGCATAATCCAAATTGGTAGTTCCAATCCAGCTGCATGTGAAATCTGACCAATTCGCACCTGTGTGAACGAGATGTTCACACAAGTGGAATTACAATTCTACTAGAATTAATTTCGTAGTATGAAATGAATCACGTTTAAAGCAAGGCATACTAAATAACACAGGGACATGGTCAGTACTATCTGTCTCTACACATACTGTAGGAGGTAATGGAGATCCATGTAATGCTGGGACTCATGACAGTGGTTACATTGCCCAGAAGTGCTGTTGGCCTCTGTGGACTTGTATACATTTGTGAGATGATGCCCAGCTGCGAACCCGCTTAAAACCATTCCTTAGAGTGTAATATGATGAACCCAGAAAGGCATCTTGGCGACATCACAGCTTCGGTATATAAGGCTTAGAATTTCTGGTTTGTGACATGGTAATCTAAATGATGTCATTACCACACTCCTGTCCTGAAATCAACCTTGTGTGATAGCAGTTGAGCCATTTGTATGGCTTAGTGACACTTGCACCAGTACTACTGATGATCTGTGGTTGGCTTTTGCAGGGACTCGTCCATGGGCTGAGTTTTTGTCTGAGCATATCCTGCGCTGTGGTTTGGAGATCGAGCGGCAAGTTGGATAGATGATAAAAGCTCTGGGTGTTACAGAAATTAATTAAGTATTGCACAAAGCAATCAAGTTAAAGGAATTAAGAGCAGAAAATGATAACAATGGAGTAATGTCATTGTTAATACTTGGCAAAGACATGTGGCTTATATGGTTACTTTTGAGGAGACTAAAAAGGGGCGTGGATATGTTGGAAAAAGAGTGGTGAAAATTTAGTTGCTTTGTGGAGCAAAAGAGGAAGACTGCAGAGAAGTTTTGTGGATGTAGTGAAAGAGGACACGAGAACAGTTGGTTGTGCCTTGGAGGGGAAGACAGTTAATCTGTAGTAATTTCTGAAGGGATCAGAGAGATAGAGGATTGTAGTCACAAAGTTTGCTGTTGTACAAAAGTACAATATTTTCTGCCCATCAACGATCTGGTCTTAATTCACATATCAGTGAGTGTATCAGTGGTCTGCACAGTTGTGTGTACATGACTGAAATTTCTAAGCAAACTGAGCTCTTGCTCCACAGGCTCAGTCCAACAGTAAGTCTGAAATTGTTCACCAAAGTGAGAATTCTATCTAATTAGTTTTGTATTAAATGATAGTATTCAAAATCTTAGACAAAATGAAGAAAATAGATGAAATAGACAGATAGACTGGAAGTACTGCCTCTCACAATTTTTTTCATCCCCACACATGTCCACTTTCATGGGGCAACCTCTCCCCTGCCCTTGTCTGAGATGAAATGATCAAATTATCTCAACCAGGGAGGATCATGGGAAAGGTGTGCAATATCAGCAGTGTCTTGGTACGTCTTTGCTTAATGGTCACTTTGACACTCTATCACACAAAGTGACTTGCTCTTGAAAACCAGCATGGGAGCAGAGTAGATTGATGGAAGGCCGCTATTTTGTTGACATTGATAGTCAGTCTTTGGATTGGTCAATGCCATCCTTCACGGTGGATCACTGGAAAAGGACGATGATGATTCTTTTTGTGATAAACGAAAGAAGATTCATGTTGCTTATCTGTTGCCTTTCGTGAGGGAACTGACGGCATTATGAAAACATTAGATTGCAGCTTGATCACCAAGCAGATCTGGCACTTACCTGTGTTGCCAATATTTTCTGAAATTTCCCTCATCCATTCCCACCGTCAGCCAAATCACTGCAGAGGATTGCAATCTCTGTTACTTGACAATGTGGGTGGTAGAGATGAAAGCCAGCGAAAGGATAAGTTGAAAATAGATTGAAGTAAAGGACGTTGGAGTTACTTCCTCTCAGGTTCATGAATTCACAGAGGTCAGGGGCCACAGGGAATGCCAAGAAACTACAGAGCATGTGTTTGCTCTTTCTTTGAACCTCCCACAACAATTCTACTAGTCTCTACAATTCACAACTTGTGGATATACATTGAAATAAATGGGAATTTTTTCAGGAAAGCAGCGTCAATTTATGTGTGTGTGCCTGTGTGCACACGTGTGTGTGCAGGCACCAACAGAGAATTGCAGAGTGTGAGTAAACTTCTTAATTAAATCATGTCCACATGCATTTATACACTGACACACAGATAGTAGAAAAAGACACAGGCTGCTCTGAGGGCGGAAGTAATAGCACATGCCACAGGGATGAAGATGGATGGCAACCTTTTCACTGGCGCTTTATCTCAGCCCACACAAGATAAAAACAGAGGCTTTGTCCAGGTTCCACTCTGCAGTCTGTGTTTCCCTATAGAAAAGAGAGACACAGTTCAATGACTGAACACTCGGACTTTTATGGAAATTAATGTCACGTCGGCAAGGTGTTGTGAAGCTGCAATCATTTAAAGCAGGAACAGTCTTATTTCAGCCAGTGGAAATTCACGCACTGTTCTTTCTATTCTTAGTTTTTATTCTGTTATCTGGATTTCTCTCCAAAATTAAGATGCCTTTCTGTGTTGTGGATAAACAGACGGGCTGCAAAATAGTTGTGACCCAAGCCCTCTTTGAAATTGCTGATGTCAGTCTTGAAGATTGCGGTAAGGATAAATTCCTTAACTGAAAATAGCAATTGACGCAAGGAGTCACCATTATTGACCATAATGATAATAGTAGTTATCATTATCTCTTATCATGCCTTTTTTTTCTCCTGGCACTACTCCTTTGCACTGGAATTCAGCACCTTAGTTTCATTACACAATTCAGTTGCTGAAATGACTTCTGATAAAAGATTCCTGATTCTTGATATTTGTCTCATGATAATGGGTCTAACTGGAAACTTAAAACTGGTATCCTTTCAAATATACCAAGCCATAAGCGTTGAAGACACGAGTCAAATCTTAATGCTGCTCATATGCTGAGTGCTTTTGCCAGCACCCAAGGACATGTCAGTCATCATGTCCTGCACATGTCACAGCAAATTCTGTCTACATTCCCGATCGTTCTGTCATATTGAATAATGTCAGTCACTCGAATCTGTTCAGAAAAGTTTTTGACTTCAATGGATATTCCCTCTAAATGTGTCTATTTGGATGTAAATGGATAAATGTAGGTGTGGTCGAGTGAATCTGAACCTTTTGCCTTTCCTGCAAGTCTTGTGGACATTGGACCCTGCTGAACCTTCAACTGATTTGTGGTTTTGGTTGATTTTGAGGATTTACTCATCAGTATCTCTCTCAAGCAGCAAGAGCCATACCAGACTTCAGTGAAAGAATCCATTACTTAAATTAGGGAATGGGAAATTTATGATTGGATGGGAGACTTACTTACAGTATATGCTGACGTCAAGGTCAGTCAAAGGACTGTGCTGCCATTGCTGGGAATTATGACTTCAGAGGTTGCTGAGTGGCGGGCACAGACACTTTTCAATTTCCCTGTGACTTTGGGCCAGCAATAATGAAGTGCTTGAGAGGACCAAGTCAGCAGTGACTGTGTTCCATTTAATGAATGAGTTTGCAAAGCTGCCAATGCAAACTTTGCAGCTTCAGATGAGATGGCATTTTTGGAATTATCGGGAGTGCAAATTGTCAGTTTCCCATTTCACCAAAAACAGACGGCCCTGTTTCCTAGCAGGCCAGTGCCATGGGCCAGCTGTGTTGATACAGCTGCATGCTGATCGGCCAAGCAGATGCCAACGTTTAGGTCTGATTCTTTGACAGTGGATGATCAATACCTCATTTTAAACAAAGTAAACAGCAGTGTATCTAAGAGCTTCTCCATGTCTGCCTAAACTAGCACCCCATAGCAGTGCACTAAACGTATATTTTCTCAGTGACAGGTTGTGAAATGACAAGAGTCTCCAAGGCATCTCAGGAGCCAAGCAACAATAACAGCACTCCGTTTTTCTTTAAATCATGAATTTTTAAACCCTGTGAAATTTAATACTGTAACCCTGTGAAAGTTTTTAAACCCTGTGAAATTTCACACTGTAAAATAGACTTTCAATCTAACTGTCAATAATTTTGTCTTGTCTTTGTATTCTAGCACTCAATTACTTTTCATTAGCCCTCTTCTATGCCATTCTTCATCCACAGATAGTAAAAGTCAGAGTCAAAATGCAGGCTTGATGGTGCCTCATCTTTGTATTGTAATTCTATGTGTGTTCTCATTGGGCACTGACATAAATAACCATTCGGGTAGCTGTGAGTAGTGACAGCTTGCAGAGTTGGCTCACACCATGGTTGTTGCATTGAGACACCAAAGAAGCAAATGTCACTATATTTACTTTGACATTTGTTTTGTGCATGCAAGCCATTTACGTAAGAATATAACTTCATTAACTTAGGTTAACTTTTCTCTGTATGTGTTGGCAGTGTGTGGAGTTTTGTGGTAGACTGATAAAGCTCCAGCATCTAGACTTGTCTAGAGCTTCAGATTTCAATGTTTTGCAAGTGAGAAATTAAAAAAAGATTATTCAAGAGATAGCTTAACAGTTTTCTACACAGTGAAAAATAATGCTTAATCGCTTTTCTGTCGCCTCTTACAAGTAACCTTATTTCAGCAAGCATCAGTCAGTGCCACTCTTCTTTTCATGGGCACAAGTTAAGAGGGTCGTCTGCCCTACACTCTAGTGATGACAATGTGAGTGTAAGGTGTGAGTGTTTAGTGCAAGGGAGTGTGGCACAAGCCTACTTTCTGAACAGCTGATGCAGATCCAACACAATGAAAACAAGCAACACACCCTCTGCTGAACAGCTGTGTTATAAAGTCCACCAATGCCAAGTTGAAAAAAGGGTTGACATGAGGGAATGTATGATATGAGGTAAACAGGCACCAAAGACCCCCTCTCACCCCCCAATCTCTGTTTTTGTGTCTGCCCGCTGGACTGTTTCTTAGCTTTATTTATTCAAGTGGTGGAAAGTGAGGGCTGTAAACGGTGAAAGCGCTCTGTACACCTCACAGCTGGAAAGTGATTGGAGTTTTGACAACACAAAGTACCCTGCATGTGAGAAAATGCAACGGAAATGGCCCCCACCCTCCGTCTAGGGCTCAGTTACAGGCCCTCAGACCAGATTCACAAATTTGGTAGAGGTTCACTGTTTCTCGTGAATTAGATTTCTCTGTCTCTGTTGTTAAATATCATACGTCAAAAATGACAACGTGAAGCAACTGAGTCAGCGTCTATTTGCACTGACCCATTTGTGTATCTTGACACGCATCAGCTCATCCTTAGCATATGAAATAGGATGCTGACAGAAAGCGGAACTAAAACAGACTGTGACTTACCACTGTTGCCTGAACACTGATCTCCCCTTTAGCACCTCACCCAATGAGGAACGAGAGGAGCTCATTGAAAGTGCACAATGGGGCTGCAAAGGTGGAGGGACACTGGAGAGGGGGATGTTACAAAGCTTTCTTTCTGTCTGTAAAATCTCTCTTTTTAGGGGAATGCATGAGGTGGGATATAAAGAACTTGTCGTTGAGGGTCAAACAAGGCCCCCTCTGTTGCAAATGTCCCAGTGTAGACTGAGATCATTCCACGTGATCATCTCAGATGTTAACAGTGTAAGAGAAATAAAGTCTCATCAAAAGAATGATGTTAGTAAGGATCCCTTTGTTGGGTTTTCTTGTCCTCCTCTATTCTTCCATACCTCTGCTAAGCACACATGCACAGCTTTATGACCAAATCTGTGTAAAGTGTATGGAGACCAGATCTTTGATGTTAAAAAGATCACCTAACATTCTGTCCTTCATTGTCTCTGGCTCCCTTTAAACGTACACTCGAGATCCAGTGTGATGCTGTGGCTGTGTTAAGGTGTTGAGGAGCTGAGGGAATATCACAGAGCTTGTCATCAAAGGCCACACTACTTATGGGTACCTTTGCAAGCAGCCCATTTCTCCCCAAAGACACGGGTATAGTTGACAAGTAAATCGATCGAAAATCTTAACAAAAAATCATTTAAACAAATCAACAGAGGTACAAATGAATTAAAATATGTACATATGACAGTGTTTGTGTCCATTTTGGAAGAATTCTTTTTTCATTTATGCATTCTTTTTAAGAAGACATTAGAGATGCCCCAGCTATTTACATAGCCAAAAGGCTTTTGCTCTTTCAATAAGCGCCCTCACTACGTTCTTTAAACAGAAATACTCAGCAATCTATCTATCTGTGGTCTAAGG
>OMPJ01012046.1:10409-36262 GCA_900312935.1 Carapus acus
GGGAACAACTCCCCCGGATGACGCTGATTTACACTCAAGGTTCATACTTTATAAGATCAAAGTGAATCCGGTCAACTTAGGAGAGATAGAATCAAATGATGTATTAAATCAAAAAGTATCAGATCAGGTTAACTGATCCATAACTGAGTGACAGAATAAGAACAGGACCAGGTAATACCAAAAACAACTATCCTTCTCTCTTAGTCAGGATGGAGTCAATGCAACAAGGTATGATTTCACAACAAGACGAGATTGAGAAAAAAAAAAAGGACTGACCCACGTGCCCTGATAAATCACGGCATGAATTACATCCTTCACCTGTATATTCTGATTGAAAAAGACAACTTGGTGTCCTGGCTATTCGAGAGCAGAGCAGAGAGGCAGGAAAGGTAACTCACCTCGGCCAAAGACAACTCCGAGAAAAGCGCACAACATCACAGCCCGGGGACCCATTGGATGAAGACAAAAAAAGAGTCACACACACACACAGAAAGAAAAAAAAAGGAATTTACAGTTAAGCAGCAAATCTCAAAATGAGCGATCGAGTGTGCGGCGAGGCATAACAACCAGACCGACACAAGACACGAAATAGGGGAGTCCGTGGACGGGCAGAAGTTGGAGCGGTGGATGTGATAAGAACGCGGTGAGTCGCTGCTCCAGTGTGACTGAGGGAACGAGCATCTAATTACTGGGGGGCGGGCGCATACACACACGCACGCACACGCACGCACGCACGCAAGTACGCACACAGACACACACACACACACACACACGTACCAATATTACGCTGACAGTCGCACCCAGTGTATACGAATTACACACCACGCTAAATTTTTGAAGCATCGTCATTTTAAGTCATTATTGCAATGTAACACTTGAGCACTGCAATGATTTGGGTAACCATTTGGTGCAACTTAATAAATATTTGGATTTGAACGCCTAATTTTCATTGAGTTACTTTGACATTAATCTCTGCATTAATATGACATTTATCACTACAGTCTGTTTAATGGCCACATGTGTCTAAATTGTACAATTGATCACTTTATGTTGGCCAGTCAGAGGCTGTGTTGGCTGCAGCATGCTGCCATAACTTATCTAGCAAGTGTTTCCATGTGACTGAGTAATAAAGTATGCATACACAAATGGAAATTGCCTCCCCTTCAGTGGCAGAGCAGAGACTTTTCTGCCTATGACTGATGATCCTACTGATTACCAAACATCTGGAGCTTGTTTGGGGGAATTAAAAAAAGAAAAAAAAAGATCTGTCGTGGCACTATACAGACTGTAAGCCTGGTGCTTGAAGCATTCTTAAGTCTGTTGGTGGATATAAAGAAGTGGGAGATGAGTTCCTATTTGATAGCTTACACAATATTTGACTGATGCGAAGGCGAATGTAATTCTATCCCCCTGGGCTTCTACATTCCAGTGAAAAATTCATGTCCACCTGGTTGAAATCAGTCTGCGGTGAGTAATGGTACAGCTCCCCTGGACAGGTTGGTGATGGTGTTATTTGCTTAGATGACAGTCGCTGTGCGGAGAATGAGTGATGTGTTCACGTGCTGCGTGAATCACATCTTTTGGCACAGGTGCCTGCTGTTGCAGTGGGCACACAGTCAGCCAGACATATCAGGCTCATAATGAGCCATGAGGAGGAGATGTGGTATAAACATACACACACGAGCACATACACTCGTCTGAGTCTACCACAGCTGGCAGGCAATGGGAGCTAGAATTGCAGTGTATGCTATAAGTCTCCTGGACCATCCAAGGTCCTCTGCTAATTCAATCAGTCTACCGACTCTGGGCACAATGACAGAGAAAAGTTAAATGATCTTCTAATCAGAGCCACATGTCTACACCACCAGTCTGTCGGCTTAGAAGCATCACCAAAGACTTGATAGACGGGTAACCGCAGACATTCAGGGAAGCCCGCAAGTTTATGGCAGTTGTAAAAAGAGCAACTGCAGTTTGAAATGTAGCGTCTGAATCACTGTGTCTGGCTACCGTGCTGTGAAGCTGATATACTATGTTTTGGTCCAAAAAAGTGAACTTGTAGATTGTTTGTTTTGAACTCTCCAGGTAGCCATATTGACATTGTACGATTTTGTATTTACGTCACAACAAAATATGTCGTGACATTTGTGGTATCCAGCACAGTGGTCAGTTATATTACTGCTCCAGCTGTAGGCTAGAGCTGCCGTGAAAAAAGCCGTGTTTATTCCAAAGAAATTTATGGTTTGTCTTAGATCCAACCATTTTTCAGAATAGTTTCACACTTGATATAAACAGTATATGTACAGACGTATAGACAGATTCAGAAGAAAAAGTATCCGAAACTCAACTAGACTCTCATCTGACCGTGAATGAGGTTTGTAGATCACTTTCCTCAAGAATCCAAACAAATTTTACTTTGGATTAACTTGACAAATATCCACATCTAAATGTAATTCCATCCGATTTAAGAGGCCCTTTGCAGCTGTTTGTTGAGATGTTAGATGAGAGCCAGTAAGAAAAAACACTACAGCTTGCCTCAAGAAAGCTATAGAGCACATGTATTTTCCACACCCTGACAGATACAAGCAACAGGTTATAGTATATCCTGTTTGATGTTGAGGGACTTGCAGTAGCTGCCAAGGATGTGCCTTCCCCTTTGCTGACACAGCTACCAGGACAACGAAGTGCTTCCTCACCGCTGGGTGCCTGCTGATCTTATCTCCGGGTGGTTAGATGTGAAGATGCTTTGGTGGTGAATGCCGTCAAAAGTCCAGGACAATCGCGGCAAGACTAAAGCCAGTGGATGAAAATAATGTAGCAAACAGTCATACCTGGTCAACTTCCAGGAACTCCATTATACATTTAGGCATTGTGAGGGAACAGCAGTCTTCTCTGACCTCCTGACCCTGCAGTAGCAAGAAAATGTGGGAGTGCTTCTATTCAAAACATGTAAAAAGCCTTGTGGGGGGTGATGGTACACTTCTTTGAAGCTCAGACAAAGAACAGTTTTGCCGCGTCTGTGTCAATCAGGAGAGGACCAATAACGTGGCCCGGTGGACCCCACCACGAGCCTATGACCACTCCATAAACCTGTTGTTAGGAATGGTGGAATTCCCTCATCGCCTGTCGCAGCCTGGGCTCAGACTCCAGGCTCCTCAGCCAGCTCGCTGCTGGATCCATGTCATGTTTTCCCAATGTCCTCTTCTGTCTGGCTGGGATGTGTGTTGTGACTGAAGGCACCCCCTCCTGCTGCCTGAGGACTGCTGCACACCTGCTGCCAATCTTCACCACAAGAGCTCCAGGTCTTCCTGCTCTCGTCGACAGATTAGCCATCTGCCACATGCAGTAGAAGACTTGGCCAGACCGAACGTGCTTTGGACTGTGAAGAATCCCATTTTGCGGCAGACTCTGGTTATGACTCCTGTGTTTTTGCTCCTCGCAGAAAGCCTGCCATGACCCCAACAGCTTTGTACGCATTCTGCACCCAGGATCCAGCCGTGCTTCGCCCTACATACAGTATGTCTATCTGCTGTCCTGTGATTTTGAGTGTGGCCACTTCTTATCTTCCATGCACTGAAAATAACACGTGCTTGCTTTGTGACCAAGGATTAGCAGCCAGACTGAAACGGAAGGTTTATAAGACGGTAGTGAAACCTGCTGTGATAGATAGTTTAGAAACAGGCAGTAGAGGCAGAGCTGGTGGTGGCAAAAATGAAGATGCTGAGGTCTTCTTTAGGAATGACCAGGTTAGACAGGATAAAGAATGAGACCATCAGAGGGACAGCTGGGGAGGGGGTTATTTGGGGAGAAGGTCAGAGAGGAAGGATTGAGATGGTTTGGTTGTTTAAAGAGGTAAGACAGTGGATTTGTCAGACAAAGGATGTTGAGGTTGGAGAGCAGAGGAAAAGAGGAGGACCACTGCGAAGGTTCATGGATGTATTTGAGGAACACAGTGGCAGTGGGTGTTTCAATGGAGGATTGGAAGGACAAAAGTCGGTGGAGAACAATACCTTGTTAATTTTCTGTAGTCTATGTTTAAGACCCAGCCTAGGGTAACAAAAGCAAAAATATGTCGTGAATGCTGACAGATTCAACACGAACAGCTACGCCTTTCAATGATTGTCACTCTGTCACGGTTGTACCCATCAACAGGAATGTTTATTAAAGAGAATCTTTTTATAACTTGACAAAACAGTGTTATTTGTGGAAAAACCTCTCTCAAATAAACACATTTGCTGTTTTTTCTAATAAGATATTAATAAATAATCATAAATAATGGCACATACTGTTGATAACACTACCAACAATGTCATTTGCTTGGATCTGCAGAGGATCTCACTGACATCTTGTTCGAAGTTATCATTACTGTAATTAAAAAGTTTTTCACATCTGTGATCATCAAGCATTAACTGACGCAGATGACTGTGTTCTGACATTTCTCATGAATTCTGTTGTTGGTGAATAACTTGTTGAAAAATGTACACGATATATTAAATTGTAAAGATTAGCTACTCCTCATCACTCAAGTTTCAGCGTTTCTGTGCATGAACTGGGCTTTGCTGAGTGCAATGTGTTAGCAGAGGGCAGACAGACAGGAGAGTCTCTGCGATTAAGCTCCATCTTTACCTCTGGAAAGGTCTGGTCAGGGTAGATGAGCTTCAGGTGGCCTTCAAATGACTCCTTAAGCTTCATGGCTGCCCTGTGTGCCTTTGCATCACCCTGGTGACCCAAAAAGAGAACTGCTATGAATCAACTGACCACGTCTCAACAGGGAAAAATATTGCAAGCTCGGAAATTCTCAAGACCTCATTAAGTGCTGCACAATTCCTGAAAATGAGCCTGACGTCTGACACAAAATCAGCAGGGCTTCGGTAGCTCAGCCTCTCCTGGGCCTCTAGACGTCTCTTGATTGTGTTTAGAGTCACCGGCGTGGTTGGTCCGTTTTCGGCCAGCATCTATGTAGAAAGCATTATAATTCTAAATGATATCTGAAAGAAATTATTTTTTCTATCTTATTTTAAGGTTATTCACATTGTAACTAATCAGTCAGGGCACAATAAAATGTTCTAAGCAACTGACACTGCCACGCAAAGGTCAAATCTTTCACATCACTAAAGTAGCTGTAACAGCGACACCTGGTTTTTACTCCTGTAAATCCACACTCACAGCAGGGGATCCTAGCTCTTTACTGGCTGAATTCAGCTCATGGCAAAACAGGCTCAGCAGCAGCTGCTCACATTTCTGCAGAGAGAAAACCCAAAACGAACACATGAGACCAACACTTACAACTCAATATTTTGATGGAAATGTGGTCATGGGCAGGGGATGTTCCTGACTGACACAACTCTTCTATGAAAGACTTTTGTCAGCGACGGACAGACAGTAGGGAAGTGACAGTAAATCCACAGAGTGACACGAAATTGTAGTGAAACGTTTGAAAATACAAGTTAATACAGAATACTAACTAGCTTGTCCAGAGGTAGGAAGCCTCCCTGGAACTCAGGGTCCTCTTTCATGGTTTTGGCTTCAGACTTGATGTCATTTTGCAGCTCGGGTGCCGACAAATCACAGCAGAGAGAGCAATACCAATTACCACTAAAGGGAGACAATTAGGATACCCAAATGAAAACTTCAAGGTACAAAAGAGTGTCACCACAAAAGTTGTATTCAGAAATAAACAAATGTATTGGTCAAAATATGCTGACAGTATAAGTAAATGGTAATTCCATTTAAGCAGGACAAACAGGAAAACAATAATGGTGCAAATACTGAATTAACTTTTACAGCTTGCCTGGAGGATGTGAGGATACTTGGAACGTGGCATGAAGGGTGGAAAACTTTGTGACACCTGTCACACAACAGAGAGTCTCCCCCTTTCTGACAGACAGCACACACGTCTCCATTCAGGTCCACACGTTGGATTTGGGTTTCACCATGTTCATCTTCCAGGGAACTTGTATGAGGTGGAGGGCTTGCCACGTACTGGTCTTTCGTCCGTGCTGGGGAGGGCATGTTGTTCTGACGTTTGCTCTGACGACCCTGATCCCAGCTTCCTTCTGTCTGAACTTGGGGTTGGTCGCCTGTACTGTCAGGGAGGCTCAATCTGAGGTTGGTGTTTTCCTGAATCGACAAACAACAAACGACTAAAAACATTGCCATAGCAACCTTTTGGAGTCAGTCAACTCCAATCCCAATCCAAGGTTAAAATCATAAAACCATGGTAAAAATTGAGTAAATTTATGGTTAAATATACCTCTTGTTATCTGAAAAGTTTGTGACTGCAAATTCATCTTACATAGCTACCATTGTCTTCTGGCTCATCTTTGATGACGATGATGGGCCCCGGTGACGACCTCCGTCTTTTCTTGACAGTTGAGATGGCATGCGGTGCATCCGTAGGTTTCCCTGAAACAGTCCTAAATCATCCGTGGAATGAAAGGAGATGGAGCAAAAGGTGCACTGCAAAATGCTGTGTGTGTATGTGTGCATGTTCTTATTGGATGTGTGTTGTACAGTATATATCTGTCATCTTACCTGCATTTCTCTTCTGGGGACATTGCAGGATACCTTGGTGAACGCTGCTGTTCTTCAACTGGATAGAAATGAAAATTAGTGTGAGTTTGTAGGTATCAATCAACAGCAATGCACAAAGTATCAGATAGAACTATTGTACAACTAATGGTCAAGCATGATACCAACTTACCGCTGCTGTGGGGGTGGTTTGCCTTCAGACTATTAATTGGGGTGCCTGAAGCATTCCTCCCCATTTGGTTCATTTGTTCAATCTAAAAATGACACAGCATGTTAACAAGGGAAAAGAATAACAACATGGGAGTTATAGGACACCACTCCTTCAATGTTATAGTCATTAAGGACAATGAAAAGAGCCACTTACCATTTGCTGTGAGTGAGGAGTACTGACATCACCATTGATGGGCAGTGATGCTGAATGGTAATAGAAGGGTGAAGAGGGAAAGTTGCTGGGTTTGGCTTGGCAGGTGGAACTGCTTGGCGCCCCTCTCAGCAGCTGCCCGGACTACGATTGAATGAGGGAGACACACAATTATTAGGCGAACGGCTGCAATCATTGTCATTTCATGAGCTTGTCACCTGCTGCTAACAAAAGATATTAGTGGTCATTTAACTGTGTCCATGCACTGTTGTGGGTTGTGCTGTGAAACCACAATAAAGGATTTTAGCTATGGGAAAACAGCTGAAAAGATGGTAGTTTGAATGAGAAGAAATACTCTTTCAAATGAGCAAAAGCTGCTGCATAGTTGTCAACTTGAGAATTCCAGACACCAGCTTGTTCGCATCAGGGTGACACAACTTACGTGTGCAGAGTAAGAGCCAACACTGTCCGATTAATGTGCCTTACTGCGCTGGAACAAAAACACCCCCTGAATGAGACTAAACAACTCAAAGAATGAGACATCGTCAGCCGGCGCTTATGGAATCTTGGCTCCCTCCTGTGTCATATGGCGGCTGCTGCTACTATGGATCTACTTCTTTTCGGTTTTTGAATAGTAAAACAGCTCAAGGCCTGAATGCATCCTGACAAGGAAAGACATAAATTGCCCGGGATGTGAAGGCTGTCAACTCTATTAAGGACAATGGCATCTACTGCCTGTGCTTGTCATTGGCTTGTCAATCAAAGAGGCACTCAAACCAAAACACGTGTGCTCTGAAAGATGGCAAAGGGACTCACACTTACATTGGGTGAGAGGCCAGAGCCCATAAAGCGAGTGCTTGGTTGCAGGGGCATGCTGCGGGATGGGGAGCCTCCTTTAAGGGGCCTGGGAACAGTACGCTGGAGATGGACACTCTGGTACCGTGTCCATGGAGGAGGAGCTGGTTGGGGCTGCCAACGAGCCTGCAGGTTAAGCTTGTCCACCTGCATTTGTAGCTGAGCCAGAGTACTGTGAGGGGCTGTCAGGACAGGGCTGCTGGGTGAGGTGGAGAGTCCCGGCAAAGGGATGGACATACGGTGGGGGATGCCCTGGAAACCACCTATTTGGTGACCTGGGACACTCTCCACCAGCAAAGAGCCTGTGACAAACAAGGAGAGGTAGCTTCTACACAACAAGTTCGGGTGAAGAACAAGTCATCCTCAGAGAGCTGTGGCAAAATACAGTTAAAAACCCCCAAATGCTCTAGGTGCTAAACCGACTTTCTAACCATACTTGAATATGACACAACACAACACTTTTGGTCTTTTCTCCTTCAAACACTGAAACAAAGAAAACACACAACACTACAATCATTTGTTCATGTCACATGGCATCTTACCAAGATCAACATTTGAGGCCCAATAAGAGGAGCGACACTGGAAACGCACAGAGCTCCGTTGTACAAACGCAGTACTGCACTTAGCCTGCAAGAGGTTTCCAATCTGAAACTGAATCTGCAGCAGAGGGGATGACATCAATAAATGTGGGTGGATGGCAATTATAATTAATAAAAGAAAAATGCTCTTGTGTAAAACTATAATCAACACCCACACAAGGTACACTAGCCTCAAGTTTTGGCTTACGATTTGAGCCGAATTTGACGTGGTGAATAGACAATGGTGACAGAGTGATCGTGTTGAGTGCATGAGGATCAGATGAGGCTTACCAAACGCTTACAGTACAAGAGGGCTGCGCCGCCATTCCTGGCGGCGGCCCATGTAATGAAGTTGATGACATGATCCAGGTGCCTCGATAGAAATCCAATATCCTCCTGTTGTTTTCTCAAAACGCTTTCATGATCCTTTGTGACAGCCTGGAAAACAAGAACAAGTCAGCATTTGGAGCGATGCAATGGCAGGGACACTCACATTCCATGCTACAAGATAAAGCAGAGTTTAAAAGATTGTATTTCTTCCCTGTCAAAACACTGCAAAGGCAAGTGATATGTATATTCCAAGTGACAACATTGGCAAAAACATCTTTCCATCATACTCCAAAATCTGTCATACCTCAAGTTGATTCATCAGCATCTCCCCCTTCTTGTTTATTTCAAGAACCAAGCTGCATATGGACTTCTTTATTTCGTTGTGAACAGATCTGCGGTTGTCATGAAGTTGAGAAAGTCTGCAAATTGAGGAAGGATAAAATACCATACACTTGGATTTTACGGCAAAGACGTTGTGTTTCAGAGATATCGCTGCTTTTTGGTTGATGCTCTCAACAGAGAATGGTTTAAATCTGAGTAAACATAGTGACAAATATGAAATGCACCAGGTTGAACATACCCTTCGTTAATGGAGTTGGACACATCTCCTACCACGTTCTTTTTCTCCCTCAGCTGGTGTGTGATACTCTCCATGTGCTGTTTGTGGTTTTTATAAGCATCCTCAAGGAACTGGTAGCTAGACCACATTATAACAAGGTGAAACAGCAATGACAACGCCAATTAAAATGACGACAACAACAACAACAACAGAAATAACATTACTTGGCAATTGACTAAAAACAACCAGGGCATTTGAAAACTACTGAACTGAGCACCATCACAGGTTGCTCTATTCAGGGACCTTTCTCAATGTCAGAAACTCAATATGCATCTATTCGTATCAATTAGCTATTCATATCCAAAATATTAAACACAGATTAAGTTGTACAATTGTGAAAATTGATTTTGACAATTAAGCTTTGCCTTTTAGATGTGCATGTATATTTCTATGTTATCCCTATCTATTTCCATTTCCTTACTTTCTGTGCTTGACAAGAACTGACCAACAATTACTTTACCCTAGATTGATTAAGTATTTCTGACTCTTATCTCTGTAATACTAATAACGATTCTTTTTTGGAGGAAAATGTTTGTGTTCTTGTGGCAGATTCAGTACTATTTTATACATTCTGGCTGTACTTGTGGTCTTTGTGTTTGACAAGCTGGCAGTCTCGACAGGTGAGCAGGTCGCACGTTTCACAGAACAGCTTCAGCGGTTCTTGTTTGTGGACATCACAAAACATCGGCCGCTGAGATGACACACCGTGACCGTCTGAAAAATGACACAAATCAATATTACAACCTGTGTGTGCGCGACCCACCACAAATTTAACATTTCATCCAGCCGCAAGCATGGTATGGTGTTCATCACTTTCGGTGAGTCCCACAGTTCAGCGTGAATCAAATTAATTAATGATGGAGAGCGTATGTCAACAACCTTGAGACAAATCTGTTGTTTGTCTGACGTTGTGGTCTTTGGTGAATTTAACTCTGTGGTGGGCCTCCACGCAGGTGGAACACAGGTACTCGGCACAGTCTGCACAAAATCCAGATGCAGCTGCGTTGTCGTCGCAGGTCATACAGAGCTATGGACATATGAACAGACAATCAACAGTATCAGTCAGATTGTAAATCCCCATGACGGCCTGGCTCTGTGCAACATTGTGCCCTCTCTCACCTGGTGCGTCCTCTCCATGGTGCTACTGGGAGCCTCCACCGAGTCCTTCAGGAGGGCGTTCTCCATCACATCCACCTCCATACACTCTTGCCTGCACACCGGACAGCGAATAACATTTACTGGAACGAAACACAAACACACACGTTAGCTATTTTACTGTAATGAAACACAAACACACACGTTAGCTATTCATTTGTGTGACGTGGAAGATGGCAGCCAGAATACAGAGTGATGCACCGGCTGTCGTTGGACTGACTGATGCTGTCAGTCCACTGTCAACACAAAATGTAGAAATATTGTGAAGTATTGTGGGTGGAGGGAATGCTCATTTTCACATACTCAAAACGTTTTGAATTTCGCGTCCTCGGTCCATTTTCCATTTAGCAAAGTATGGTGTAAACAAATGACTCACGTGGTTTGGTGGCGCCGTCCAGAGGGAAGTTTGGCAGCTCTGCCGTGGCCAAATTCCTGGTTGGGGACGGCAGACATATTTTACAGAAAGAATGCAGACACGGCAGCAGCCTGGGCTCTCGGCTGTGAAAGTTTAAACGGCACACGGGGCAAGTTTCCATGTCAATCACACTGGCAGTCTTGCATCTCTCCTCTTG
Organism: Carapus acus; assembly: GCA_900312935.1. Classification (NCBI taxonomy): domain Eukaryota; kingdom Metazoa; phylum Chordata; class Actinopteri; order Ophidiiformes; family Carapidae; genus Carapus; species Carapus acus. Next base: position 21,408 of record OMPJ01012046.1, read on the forward strand.
CGTGCTCTCGGCTTCGTTCCCCACAGAAGCGGCGTCGCACTCCGGCTCGCGTTTCTCGGCGCATCCCTCCATTTTCGCGTCGGTTAAACCCGCTTGACGTCCCCGCGGCTCTCAAACCGCCACGTTGGGGCTCAGAGTCAATCACGGCCACACACACCGCTGATATTCGGCCGTATTTATAGAAAACGATGATGATTTCGCGGGCGCGTTTTAAGCTGATAAGTGATTTAAAGGCCCGCTGACCCGCCGAGACGGAGAAAAACAGTAGCTAGGCGCCTTATTCTTGGTGAGGCGTCCTTGTGCGGGGCGGACGGGACACATATCTGTCCGAATCTCGGCGGTGGAGAAGGGGGGTGGGGTTAGACGGACAGCGCGCCGTCATGGAGGTGACGCTGGGTGGACGCAGGGGGCGCTGTCTCTCGTTGGATTCATTGAGGACAGTTATGGTGCGCGTACTCTGATATAGCCGATAAGTGATAGAGCCGGTAACGATACTATTATAATTAATGGGTGTAGTATGAAATTTCACATAGCTGTCCGGCAAATTGAGATAAAAAATATTACGTAATTACACAAATTTCTCCTCTCCTTTGTCTCCATAGCACCATCGCAGGTCACCATAGCAGGTCATCTGCCTGCACCACCCTCCATCCTTCATACCTTCAAATAACGGAGCAACTATACTCACGTCTCTGAAAATTTATATCATTGAATTTGGTCCTTCTCTCCTCGGAAAGCGCCTTGAGATAACTCCAGCTATGACTTGGTGCTGTTGTGATTTGAATTGAATTGAATTCACTTCTCTAGCTATGAGCTCATCATGGCATAACGCCATGCCACAAAATGAATATGATAAATACTGTTCAGCTCTGTATTAGAATTCCGCTGCTGCTGGCACTACACAGAATATTGTTATTCATTCTGTTTGTGCCATTATCCGTACTTGCCCAAATTTCAAATGCAAATTCTCCAGAACCGCTCCACTTGCTCCCACTTAAGTCACGGCTAAACAACCACCTCAGCCAAAAGGTCCTCTGAGTTACCATGTTGACGCAATATGCCACCCCCACAAGAACCTTGCTCTGGGATTTTTTTTTTCTTTTTTTGAGTCTGGAAAATTTCAGCTTTGGATATACATAACTCAGAAACCACTGAGAATTTATGGACAGTCTCGACCCAAAACCATGGCAAATTTCATCCATCTTGACTTCACTCGTGGGTGAAGCGAGGATCGCTGTGCAATATTCACTTTTTTAGTGCTCAGGCGCTCAGTTCCTCCTGTAGCTTCGGGGCACCACCGCATATTACACGTCACAACATCTGGCATTGTCAGGAATGGTGTTCTTGTAAGTCCCTTCCAGGCTGGAAATGCATAAGAGAGTTACCAATTCAACTTCCATTGTTAATTCTGCTACCACTGCACGTCCAACTACTGGTAGTAGGGATGTTATTTGTTGTACAATTGCTCCTTGTAGTAGTGCCGCTATGACATGTGTATTTTGCCATCTTCTTGGTGCTTGTTTACAAGCTAAGTGCAAGGCCTCTGTAGGTAATGTTGGAGGTCTGGCATTCTGTCGTGATAATTTCCCCCCAGTGAATCAATTCTGATTCCACTTATGATCAGTCATGAGGACAAGATGACAGCTCATCCGCAGTAAAGATGACACCACTGGTATGTTTTATCTGCAGTACAATGTCCACAAACACTACCAGATGGTTAATGTGTGGCACGGTGTGCAACCAGGTGTGAGCACAGGCTCATATGCTCACACTGGACCAATGGAGCGCACGCTTTAACTGGGTTCAAAGGAGGGATGCGGACGATTCTAAACCCAGTTTGTCTTTGATTAGAACTGTGGCACAGGCTATCAATCAAATAAATGAATCCAACCAACAGAAAAAGGGAAACAGGGGCACACACATAACGGGACAGAAGCAAGGTAGACACTGAGCTCACCTAGACAAGAATAGACAGACAGAGAACTTCAAAAATCCCAGGAAAACAACTCAAACAGATAACACTCTAGAGTCTGTAAAAATATAACCTTTTATTTACTTTGTTTGAATGCGCTATAGGTTGATGGAGTCACTGTGGCCCATTTGTGTCTTATTAACAATTACCCTCAAATTTTATTGAATGAAATTCCATGCAATGATCACACCCTCTAGAATTACTTGGGTGAGTCCCAAATAAAGTGCTTTGAAATGATGGGAACCTGCTCACAGAAGCACAGTAAAAGTTGCAAAACCTTGTCTTTTTGACTTATCAATATTTTTCACAGGCTTTGGTTGAATATTAACCATCCATTTCTTTGGTGTTTGTGCTCAATAAAATTGGCCAAGCGGTCAAAGTGGTTGTCATAGAAACAAAATTCTGCAACTGACTTAGATGTGCATGGCTCATTTGGGCAATATTCTATGATGTGTTGGACTTTTGCCGCACTCTCTTGACATTCCTTTATAATGGCTGTCTTGGTTGTTCTCTCAACAGTTTGTCCTGTGGGTGTTTGGTCAGAGAGGGTTAACGACTTTGCTCAGGTCAAAGCCTATGTCACATTGTTGGCATATTTTGTAATCTCTGTGTACACACCTTTTACCCACTCTCATCCTTATCCTTAGCCTCCATTGTCTATTCTTCGCCTGCCTTTTTTTCAACAGCATGAAATGAATAATTTCTGTGACTCTTCATTTCGCAGAAATCTCAACTTGAGATATGCCATAGCTGTCATAAGCTGTATTTCAAAACATCTTTTTTTCAAACATCTAATGAACTACAGAGTCTTGATGTTGATGAGAAGCGACAAGTGAACACTGACAAAATAACCTACAATATGAGCAATGACCTGTAGATTTGAAGTATGTGCAACCTGCTGAGAGAGAAAAAGAAAATATAGTTCATTAGTGCTGTTTTTCTCTAATATCTTTGTGTCCCGTGGATCTTTGCAAGACCTCTGGGTGGAGCCCTGGGAGGTACTTTTTGGCACAATTAGACATTTTTGCCAGATTAAGTAGTCGGTGAACGTTAGAGGTAGAAATTAATGGTATGTTTTGTACAGTTCAGCTCAATTAATTTCATGCTTTTGATGTTATCTTTACCAAAAGGCCTACAGATCTTACAAAAACAGAAATCAGTAACTGAAATAAATCGGGACTATTGCAGTTACATTGTAATTCAAGGAACACCACATGGACACTGATGTCAAGTGTAGAAGTTTAGGATGGGAACACTTCTCTGTGAGAAAATAACTAATTTCCTTTCAATAGTTTCCTCCTGTCTGTGATCTCTTGAAGTGTCATTCACTTGTGTTGTGATTTAACGGATAAGCCCAGAGGATTGTCCAACGATCTTTCAGTAATAACAATGTCGCTGTCAATTCTTGTTTTTATTACAGAGGCTTTGATGAGAGGAGGGACCTGGAGGACTTCTCTTTCAGGTTACAACACCATGCTACCATGCTAAGACAGGACAGGAGCACTGTGGGAGGAGTACTTACTGATGCATGTCCAGCTAGCATAATTTTGTGAACAGAGAGTAGTGACGCGCCTGTGGCAAATGCTGCTTAAGTTTAGTGTGTCTCCCGCCCCCTCATGGATATTACACAGTTAGACCTTACACACTGGTCCAGCCATTAATTCAGTATCTTTAAGAAGACAAATCATGAAAGGTACGTACATTTTAGCTTTTTTTCTCATTTCATGTCAAATGACATCCTGAAATCAGAAATTTCAATTTTTTTGTATAGGCAACTAGTCCATGTCATTTGAGCAACTTTTCCTGAAACACCTCGATATCAACATTCAAGTTATGATAATGTGGGAAAATTTCACAGAGTGACAGATACCTTGTGCATACCCCACTCACTGTGCAATACCTAATTTTTCTGAGGACTCTTGAGCATTGTTTCTGTATTACTCTGAGCTGCTGGGGCCTTTTATTTCCTGGGTCGCAAGATCAACAGATTAATAAAGTACGTACCTACCTACCTACCTACCTACCTACTTACCAAAAAACATGTTAATGCACTTCACAATTGCTCCACCCATCTGAATAATTTTGCACTCGTGCACAATATCCGTAGGTTGTTTCCTTTTTGATTCCCAGTACACTCTCATGCTCATACACATGCATATTTTGTATGTCTCCCAACAGTTTTAGTGATTTGTGTGCACACTCTATGCGCAGGATTTTGTGTGTATCCCCACAGTGTAACATTAGAGGATACACACGGTGTAACATGAAGGTGTTAATATGTTAATTCAATATGTTTAAGGCTGAGAAGTGAAAGTCTTGTCTTATCTCACCTGTAATGATGGTGGTCGTGATATAGGGCAGGTATGTCTCTATCAATGTTCTCAAGATAATGGTAATTTCAAGGGTTTGGTATGCTTGGAAGCTCTCCACAAAAGGACTCGACAAAAATATATTTAATCTCTTTGAGAAATCTTGTACTTGTCACCAAACATTTAGTTCAATAATTCAAGGAGAGGTTTGGCAACAAATCACTAGTCTTTAATTAACCCATTTCAGGTTGTGGGGCACACTATTTAGTTGATATCAAAATGAGGTTTCTTCATCTTCTACCAAGCAAAGCCAAATTTTCCACTGCATCACTCTGTATCTCTGTATATTTCTTTCCTTTGTTTGCTCTTTATCTGTCTAATCTAGGGGTGTTTGTTTTGCCTCACCCCATCCTTTTTGGGAACCGTCACTCAAACTCTGTTGCAATCTCTCTTACCTTAACAAGACCACACATGTTGTAAATTTTTGTAATCTTAAAGTGCATGTATTAACATAGAATCCTACCGTTGTGCCAGTGTGGATAAACAAATGTCTGGCTACAAACATTGCTTCCTTACCAATGTACCATCTTCAGCTGTGGCTTAATGTGTCATAACGTGCAGTGTGGAGACAAAGATCTCTGCCTTTCCAGTGATACCTGTGTAGGTGGTCCCTCACTAATTGGCTGAACATTTTTGTCCATCGGCATTTGGACTGAAATCCATTGTTATGCAATCCCACAAACAAAGTCCAATCGTCAATAGGCTTTCATGTGCCGGTACAACCCTTATCTTAGCCTTTGAGTGAAAAGGACACATTTTCATGCAAGACTCCTCTGGAATTTCTGTTTTGTTTTTTTTTTAGAAAAAAATTCTCGTTGTTCTAATATGCTCCCAAAACTCGACTTTCTCATCTTCACAAAGAAAGCTTAATCGAAGCACTGTTTAACAATCTGATTAAATGTGATTACTGATAATAATCATAATAATAATCAAGAAAGACATCTTGAACACTATTTCCCTGTACACCACTGACAACAAAGGAATTTTTATCATTAATCAATTGAGGAATGTCGTTCTTGTTTTTCTTCTTCCTGTTCCTCCTCTTCTTGTGCCTTTGTCTGTCCCAACAATCTGCCTCCGTCTGTCCCTGTATCCTCTACTCACAGACCAATTATCCTCATTTCTACTCTCACTATGTCCATGAGGCTTGGCTGCAATGTTTCTCTTTTGCTTCTAGCTGGCTCCTCCATCTGTCGCATCCCTTGGCCAATCAATGTACAGTGTATTCACTCTCTCACATCCCCCATCTGTGCTTGACTTGACAATCTCAATCTTGCCTCTCTGACCCCATCTCACACTGCTCAACCTCAGCTGTTAATCTGATGCACTCACTTGTTGTTGAAAAGAGTTGTCTTGATGTTATCACGTCATCGTGCACTTTTGCCCCCCTTTGAATATGCCTATGATCACAACTTTGCTGTCCTGTGGCAAAGGTCTTGCTGATTGTTTGTGAAGCATTTGCACAACTGAAAAAAATGTTCTTTTCGTAAGACGCAACTTATTAGGGTCTCCAAGTGTGTGTTATTGTGAGCATGTTAACGTGCATCCACCAAAGGAGAGGAAAGACAGGATGCAACAGAGAGCTCAGCTGTTAGTGGAAAATACTGGATTGAGGAATGTTCATCGGAGAAGTGAGTTATCTACTTAAGATCTGTGAGCATTTTAAAGAATAGGCCGTAATGTTTATGGTGTGAATGCCACCACAACATAGTTGTATACACAAATCCTAAATTAAACTGACTAAACCAATGCTTATTTTTTGCCATGATACCAACTTTAACTCACAGCCATCTGACATGTACATGTGTATGAATGAGAGTTAGGCAGGTGGACAGGTGAAGTTGCAAGGCGTAGAGATAGCAAGGAGGGTTGACTTTAAGTACCTCAGGTCAACCATTCAGTGTAATGGACGTTGTGCAAGAGAGTTGAAGAAGAGAGTGCAGGCAGGGTGGCATGGGTGGAGTGGAGTGCTTTGCGAGAGAAGAGTAGCAGCTAGACTGAATGTTACGGTTTATAAGATGGTAATGAGACCTGCCATGATGTTTGGTTTGGAAACAGAGATGAAAATACCATTTTCTTTTGAGGTAACCAGGTTAAACAGAGTTTCAAATGACATCCTCGGGTTGGTGAGAAGGTCAGAGAGACATGACTGAGATGATGGCGCTGTTGTCTTATGTTAGTCAAATGATCATTGTTTTTTCCCCTATCCTCTCTGACTCATTTATCAGGGAATACAGTAGAAACGGAGGACCGGTCCAAGCTGGACTACTCTAATCAACAGAGTAGACCATTGGACATTGTACCTGCCTCAAAGGAGGGGATGGCAGACAGGGGTCAGTGGGGCAGTAAGACTGAGTTTGTTCTGTCAGTGGCGGGAGAAATAATCGGACTGGGAAACGTTTGGCGTTTCCCTTATCTCTGCTACAAGAATGGAGGGGGTGAGTGACCTTTATTTTTACTCAATGTCTGCCAGACTGAAAGATTATAACCTGGAAAATGCCCAGTTAAAGCACAAGTTAAGTTTGGAGAAGGGCCTCACCTACACTGTCCACGTGTATTCCTTCTAACATTATCGAGAGAAAAAAGCCGGTGTATTACTACGAAGTAATGAATACTGTCCCTCCACTTCTGCTTCCCCAAGGTGCCTTCTTCATCCCATACCTCATTTTCCTGTTTGCTTGCGGTATTCCTGTTTTTTTCTTGGAGACATCTCTGGGACAGTTCACTAGTGAGGGAGGGATCACCTGCTGGAGGAAGATCTGTCCTCTGTTTGAAGGTTATCCCTCATTTCCAGAAAAATAGTATTGCACTTATGACACATGAGCAGCTTATGTGCTGATGATCTCCAAAATGCACCATGATGTGTATGTGTGTGTGTGTGTGTGTGTGTGTGTGTGTGTGTGTGTGTGTGTGTGTGTGTGTGTTTGTGTGATTGTTGTCTCTCAGGTGTGGGCTACGCTACGCAAGTGATTGTTGGTTTATTGAATGTCTACTACATCGTTGTGTTAGCCTGGGGCTTCTTCTATCTATTCAACTCCTTCACCTGGAACCTGCCTTGGTCCTCCTGCAACAACACATGGAATACAGGTTAACAGTGCAGGATGTAATAAATGATGTATTTAGTGAATGTTAACATTTCTCATCTTGCCTACCTCTCACTTTTAGGTTAATTCTTCTCAGGTTCTGTGGTCTTTTTATTTTCAGTTTCCGTTATTGATGCATGCACAAATTGCAACTCGCCGCAAACACACGATTTTGACCAGAGCCCTGTGTGCCTTTCCGTCTGACAGAGTCCTGTGTGGAGTTTCAAGGGAGGAATAGTTCCATCATTCTCAATGAGAACGTCACCTCTCCTGTCATTGAGTTCTGGGAGTAAGTGCATTTTTGCATTATGAATTGAAATGGACCATGTACAGTATTACACAGAAATAATATTGCTGCATTACTTTTCATGTTCCCATGCACCCTTGTTTACATAATCACCTTGTTCTGAAGCACAATGTTGGTTGATCAAGCTTCACTTATGTATTCTCATATTATGGATATGCACTTTGGATAAGTGCAAACTTTGGGTAAGGCTATCTGCTATCTGCAACCTTGTTCATTGAACTTGTTCTACGTAGCAATGACAATTAAAGCCTAAGTCTAAGTCTAATTTCTGCCTCTGATAGATTTTACTTGAACCCATAAATGTATCTAGATACTGTTGTCATACTGCTCGGACAAGGTGATGTTTTTTCTTCTGCAGTCCCTTTTCCGTAATACAAGTCAGAACAAGGATAATGGAAAATTCCAATGAGTGTGTGTGTGTGTGTGTGTGTGTGTGTGTGTGTGTGTGTATGTGTCTTCGTGCATGTGTGTGCATGCGCATGTGGGCAAATACAGACGCCGCGTCCTACGGATTTCCTCAGGTCTTCATCATATTGGGAACCTGAACTGGGACCTGACATTGTGTCTTGCTCTGTCCTGGATTATCTGCTACTTCTGCATTTGGAAGGGAGTCAAATCCTCTGGCAAGGTGATTCACACTGTGCACCTCCTCCCTCTCTTTTTTAGTGACACCAGTTTTACCTGATAAACCTTGATGTTTTTCTGTTGATCAAACTTGCACGTCTCCATATTTAAACCATGAATCATCTGGTAGAAAGCATGGGAAGCACAGAGGTTCATTGTTTGGTGCGTGTCTACAGGTGGTGTATTTCACAGCCACTTTCCCCTACATAATGCTTCTGGTCTTGCTGATCAGAGGAGTCACTTTACCAGGAGCATCCATTGGGATCAGCTATTACCTTTACCCTGACCTCGGACGCCTTGCTGATCCACAGGTGTGTTAGAAATGTTTGCACCATAAAGGATCAAAAGAGGACATTGAGCAAGTTGGTTCGACTAACTTGGGAAAACCTCATGCCACAGCTTTGTTGTGCTGTAAAGTACCATTTCTATCTCCACCTACTACCCCATCCATCCCCTATCTTTGTGAAATAAGATGTGTTCACTTGTGCAGTGATTGGGTCCTTTCACATCTTGATTGTCTAAATATGCTTTAGTAATAAGATGTGGACTTTGATGGACAAGAGGAAGGTACAATGTTGGGACATTTACTACTGCTGCCAACAGCAGCAATTTTCATACCAGGTTGAGACACAACGAGTCCTTACAAACTTCTGTCCATGTCTGTCTTAGGGGTCTATATAATATATTTGAGAGTAAAAATTCATTTTTCAGGCTTTGTATGTCTCACATTGCCAATGTCCAAGAACACAAGTATTTTCCAAGGGATGGTTTGGGGTTTTGCCCAGCCATTGCCCCGCCATAAATACTTCAGAATATCTCAGATGTGACCACAATATAAATAACTAGAGTTGGGACTGATTGTGGTGTCTTTTGTTTTGAAGGTGACCAGTGGGTGCAGGTCAGTTGGAGCTCTACCTGTCTCTATCTCTCCAGTCACCATGAGCATTAAGATATCACAGCTCTCAGAGATGTTTTTTTAACCAAGGCAAGCTAGTTGCTGTATTCAATCTCAACTCCAGTTCATTGTGATTGGCACAATCAACGCTTGTGTATATCGTAGAACATTGCTGAGGTCACAACTTAAAAGCAGTCCTACGAAAAAGGATTTCTTTAGTCTGCTGTTGTAACGAGAGAAGGGAGAGAACAGAGTTACTTTATTTACTGCAAAGATATATGTGGAAAGATAAAGTTGTCTCCAGTGATCAGTAACTCAAATAAAGTTTTCCTATACAGGATTAACATGCACATTTTTTGTGATTAACTTTTGACCATTGTGCAATAACAGGTGTGGATGGATGCGGGAACGCAGATCTTTTTCTCCTATGCCATCTGTCTAGGCAGCCTCACTGCTTTGGGAAGCTACAACAAATATGATAACAACTGCTACAGGTGAGCACTAAGAACATTGGAGCCAGACTATTACCGGTAGTCAACATTGCCCGTAAACCCGACCACTTTGGTGAGACAATGTGGTCTTAATTAAAGGATGAACTATAAATAGATATGATGCGAACGATTTGCAGTCACTTGTTTGATAGATTCACAACTTTTCACCAGCATATCAATATTAAAAATACCAATCATACCATAAATACCATACATACATGATTTTATGTGGAAATCATGCAGTGACACAAAAAAAATTTAATTTTTACATTTACATGTTATTTATGTATGTTTACATTTACATTTAGATGACATTTTGATGCATTACATTTTGATGTTATTTTGTTGACTAAAATGTATGTCGTAGTCTCTCTGCTCCAGTTCATATCTCAACGAACTAGAACATGTTTTGTTTCAGTCCTTTTTAATCCTGTTCAAACGTGGGTTGAGTTTTGCCATTTCAGAGATAATTACAGAGAGATATATTATTTTTCTGAAGAATAAAACAGTAATAGAGATGTAGTCTCATTATACTGTCTGAGGGAAAGTCAAATCTCCTCATGAAAAACGTGATAGTTGCCAAGGCAGTGAAGGTTTACAATATGCTCATGATCCCTTAACACTGTTTTGAGTGGGAGTGAAAGTAGCAGACCTTAACCCTAACCCTTGTACAAATGTGCAAAATTCTATTGTCATTTGCAGGGATAGCCTTTCACTGTGTTTCCTGAACAGCGGGACCAGTTTTATTGCAGGCTTTGCCATCTTCTCCATCTTGGGCTTCATGTCATATGAACAAAACATTGCCATCTCTGAGGTGGCTGAATCAGGTCAGTGTCTTACTTCTATTAGTTTGCAGCATTGCTTCTTTTGTAGAAATATCTGTCCCAGATAGTGCGACATACTTCTTAAACTGTATGGCAAATATGAATAAACTATATGCAGATTTCTTAACACAAATAATCTGCTAATTTCAACATGTATTCAAAGCCATCTCATGCTTAATGGTAGATTGATACAACCACTATGGTAACTGGGGGGAATGGTGAGAAACATGTACAGGTGATGGCATGATAACATAGCTTTCAATGCCAAAAATATTCTGGACCATGTGTCGTGCAGGGCCAGGATTGGCTTTCATTGCTTATCCTCGCGCTGTGTCCATGATGCCCCTCTCACCTCTGTGGGCCTGCTGTTTCTTCATCATGATTGTCTTTTTGGGACTGGATAGTCAGGTGTGACCACACACAAACACCCAAAAGCATACATACTGTATGCAGATTCTCAATGTTTTCTCTTTTTGTTGAAGTTTGTGTGTGTGGAGAGCTTGGTGACAGCAATGGTCGACCTGTACCCTTCGATATTTCGCCACAAAAACCGCCGAGAGCTCTTCATCTTGGCAGTAGCTCTGTTCTCCTTCCTCCTGGGTCTTATCATGCTGACAGAGGTGTGTGATTTTAGGTATCGTTTTTCACAGCATGATGTAATGGTGTCAGAAAGGTGGTAGGGAACCAATTTTTCAAGTCCTCACTCACAAGCACCCCATGTCACAAAACTGTGCACTCCTGTCAACTTCTACTGGTGCAGGTTTCCGGTCCCGATCATTGGCATAAACTATTAAATCTCCTGAGCTCATGAATAGACGAAATGTCTGTCCGGTTGTTTGTCCCACAATATTGATTTGACCTTTTTCTTCTTTTTGTACACTGTACTTATCAACAATTGTGTTTCTCCACAGGGAGGCATGTACGTCTTCCAGCTCTTCGATTACTATGCTGCCAGTGGGATGTGCCTGCTGTTTGTGGCTATTTTTGAAACCCTTTGCATTGGTTGGGTTTATGGTGAGTGTGTTAGCCAGCCCATGTGAGAAGACTTGTATCCACAGGACAAAGGCTAAAGGCACCTCAAATATCATTTCAATTTATTGGTTCATGTTTCAGCCTCTACTCAAGAAATCATATGATTTGAAAGCTGAAATGACTGAGCCTGCTGTGCCTAAATTTCTCAGGACATGAAGAAAGATGCGCAAAGATGATTTCAACACAATTAAAATGAATGTCTCTTTTTTTCTTCCTGTCGCAAGGTGCGGACCGCTTCTATGACAACATAGAGGACATGATTGGTTATCGGCCCAACTCAGTTGTCAAATACTGCTGGATTTTCCTCACCCCTGCAACGTGTTTTGTGGGTTAAGAGAGAATTTATTTTGCATTTTGTACTGCCAGAACAAGAGCAGCCTCTGGTGGACGTCATTGACAACTATTAATTTGCATTTCTGCTGTTCAGGAACCTCAATTTGCAATTTCACGCATCACACACAGTAAACATACTGTATATATCTACATAAATAAACATAGATATAAAAAATATATATATACACACACACACGCGTGCACGCACGCATGCACGTCCATCCATTAATCCATACATACATCCGTTCATCCATAGATACATAGACACATTCATCCGTACATATATACATGTACACATATATATGTATATGTGTATATATGTATATATATATATACATATATACATGCATGATCTATGTGCTCTCGCTCTCTCTCTCTCTCTCTCTCTCTCTCTATATATATATATATATATATACTGTATGTATATATACATACACACACACACACACACACATACACACACACAGTACATACATACATACTTTTTTCATAGACATAAATTTTTTTCTCTAACTTTGACAGGATGGCTTTTTACATTGAATTGTTTTGTTTTTTCCTTTTTTTTCAATCAGGGGACCTTGGCCTTCTCCTTGATTAAGTATTCACCTCTCAAGTACAACAATGAATATGTGTACCCATGGTGGGGAAACGCCATAGGCTGGATCCTGGCTCTGTCCTCCTCGATGTGTATCCCTGGGTTCATGGCGGTGAAAATGCTGAGCACCCCAGGAACTCTGAGAGAAGTATGCCAGTTTTTAAGTTGTGTCTTGAGAAATGCCAGGTTTTGTCAGGAATGAAGGTAGCATTTGGAAGAATGAATCATTTTAGCACCAGAGCATCGGCATGGCACTTAATCTCTTTTCTTTCTTAGCGATTTAATCTGTTGACCACACCATCTACTGATTTACCGAAGATGAAGCGGGAGCAGGCGATGCTTTTGGTCGGCCTCACCTCAGATACCTCCAACATCTGTCAGACAGTTGTCCCCACAAAGGAAGGCTACTTACCTGTTGATGCGAAGGATTCTCGTTGTTAGACGACTGAGGATGGGAATCAGTCACCTTTAGTTACAAAAATCACTCCTCAGCGTAGACATTCTGTCGTCTGTCCATGCAAGAGACTTGCATGTGCTTGTATTAGTGGGAAACAAGAACAATTTTTGGAGTTGGTGCTTTCACATTTACAGTATGTTTCACATAAGAGGGGGTGAGGATTCCTGAAGATCCATATCTTTATACCTTGCTCATTCTTTTGAGTATCAGGTCCTACTTTTTGTAATGCTGGTGATTCAAAATTCAGTGGTGTAAAAACTGGTGTACTCTTGGTGTACAAGAGTACACTAAACAGTTGAAGAAAATATGACCTGCTTTTCTGATTGATTCTGTTGTCCTTTTTAAGAAAGCTTTTTCTATGCGTCATTGTCATCTGTAATGTTCACTCCAACATTAAGTAATATACCTGCCATACATAACATTGCTGATAGGCATCTTTAGATATCGTTGATCAATAAATCAATGGATCAGCAAAGTACCTACCTGCCTATCTAGTTTAACAAGTTTGATGAATAATTTTCTTCAAGGATCAATTCAGTGTGTCTTATTCTGATTTGATTTTCGGTGTGATCCAACAGTTCAATTTCCAATGGTGGTTGAAATTTTTAGTAAAATGAATGACAAAAATAGGGAAACATGAATTTTGTTAATGCTCCAAAACAATGGAATTTGAAGTAACATTAGTTTTACATTTTGCAATTTTAGGTGAATGCCGTCATCTTTTACCAAGTCTGTGAAAGCTGATGAACATACTTTGCAAGATGCATATGTATCACATAACATTTGATTAGCATGTTCCATGTACTCTCAAAATACTAACTTGCATTGTCAGTGTTTTTCTGATCAGTTTTTTATATGCATAGGGAAAATTGTGAAATTAACAGTTGTATCCCTCAAATACCTGTTCCCCTTGGATGACAATAATGAGGCACCAGGCAAGTGGCACATGTGCTTCGTCTGCCCCTTGAAATGTTTAACTTAGAAATAGTAACAGTGAGTTATCAGGGTGAAACTGGTTTGGGCCACTTGTATTTGTACTTTTTTTAGGGCAAAAGTTTTGCTATGATAGACCGATTAAACATTTTTGTAAAATATTGTTGTAACTCTGATTTCTGGTGATTCCATGGAAATACACATATTCACAATTCAAATTAGTAGTTTGATATGGGATTCAAGCTATTGTGCAGTAAATTGAAGCAGGAATTAATTCAATCATAACTATGGGACATCTTTTGTTGAATCATGATCAGATGCCTGAATTGCTTGATCATATCAATTTCTCTTCAGCTTATTCCTAGCCTTAGTAGAAGTCTTACTTAGGATCATAGAATGGCAGATGGACAGAGTAAAGGTCCGTCTATGTCTCTGGTGCTTCGCATACACTCAAAAAAGTATTTCTGTCCATTACTTAATATAATTGGTGAAACATTTTTATACTCAAAAAAATTAAGTACAATATAAAGGGTTTAAATTAAGTAAATCGAACCATCAACAATGAGTAGGAGCAAGTCATATTTTTAACTGCACACTCAAAAAAGTATTTCTGTCCATTACTTAATTCAATTGGTGAAACATTTTTACACTCAAAAAAATTAAGTACAATATAAAGGGTTTAAATTAAGTAAATCGAACCATCAATAATGAGTAGGAGCAAGTCATATTTTTAACTGTGTCTGAATAACGGATTTAGTAGATGTACTTAAATAATCGAGTAAATTTGAAGGGCTTAAATTAAGTAAATCGAACCATCAATAATGAGTAGAAGCAAATCATATTTGATAAATGAGCTGTATTTAATGTCGGGTTTAGAGGTTAAATCAAAATTACTTATATATTACGACAACACCACCACCTTGTCTATTAGCCCGAGCTA
>OMPJ01012047.1:0-30921 GCA_900312935.1 Carapus acus
TAACAGCAGAGGATTTCATTCTGTGAATACACAAATAATTTGCGGTTCCCGTATGACCCTTTTGAACGTTGGTGCCCGATGGCCCGGAGGTAACACGACTCGTTTATTTTGCGAAACAGCTGTGTGGATGAGCGGCTCCAATACAAGATGTCTTTCTTCTGTGGGCTACAACGCGCTTTTTAGCAGGGATCTTGATGTCGAACCTTCTTTTTTTCTTTTTTTTTGCCACTGATCTCTCGGGCGACCCAATAGCGTTAACGGCTGTTGCCACCTTCTCTCAAGCTGCAGTTTTGGTTATTGAAGACATATTTGAATTTAGCGTCCCTAACAATTATTGCTAGTGGTCCTCTACTTCGCTGACAAGAATCTGTGCCTGAAAAGTTATTCCTCTTTGCCTTTTCTCTATGTTGCCGGTTTGGAGGAGAATATTCAGTAGCGTGTTTACAAGGGGATTGTCCCTACCATATATGGTCTAGTGAGGGTGTTTCTTCATGCAAATGTCCCCAAATGTGCACGAGCGCGGCAGTTGCTCACAGGTGACAGTTATCATTGCCGATTGCGTAGGTGAGTGCTTGCGACCGGCTTACGCACGTTTAGTAACTACGGATTTTTTTGTTCTTTCGGCTCGTCCTCACGATCGAAAATAGAAGCTTTTCTGAGCACAGTTAATAAATGAGGCCCCTGAAGCGTTTACCGGCGCACATATCGGTATCGGCTGTTATCGGTATCGGTAAATTGAGAGTTGGACAATATTGGCATGTCGGATTTCGGCCAAAATGCCAGTATCGGACATCCCTAATTACAAGTGTTCGTACACCCTGCCCGGCCGCAAGTGTCACAACTTGACAAGGATGCGGGACGCAGACGCAGTTTTAATCAAAAAAGTCTTTATTATCCATTCTCCTGAAAGTAAAGCACATAGACTGACAAGGCCATAGATGAGACAGTCACTAAGCGGAGGTAAGAAATAAACTACTGCACAAAAAAATCACTCCCACTATGGAAACAAGAACTGGCAGACTGTCATACCCAAAACAGTTGACTGAAAATCACTCCCTTTACTAAAGAAACAATAACTGACAGTAAACGAGAGGAGAGTCACTTTTCATAAAACGTGAAATGATGGGACGACATGGAAACAGGGCAATACCCCAACTTGACTCCACTACAGTGTCACAGCGAGTGGTCAAATATGGAGCCGAAAATCAGATCACAAACTTGTGAGGGACTGGTGAAAAGCAGAGGTTATTGTTGTTTCAATGATAAAAAAAGAAGTTAATCTCTGGCTAAAGACTGAATTGCCACAGCTAGAGGAACAAGTTCAGAAATGGGTGCTTGAGCAACGCGCTGGCAGGAGAGGCTTGTAAGTAGTGCAGTTACATGGCCAAACCAAGGTTTGGCCTATGAGATGAATATAGATGACTTTGCCGAGGACTGTCTTGGTATTACTGCTTCATGCAACACCAGTGTGTCTCTATCAGAGCAACTTGCCTGTCAAGATGAGATGTCAGCTCTTGGTCTTGGATTTTGCAAAATCAATTTCCCAAAAAATGCAACATATAGTCCAGTGTGACTTACATGTGTTTTTATTGATTTTGTTACCAATATGCTTTTTTTGGCTAGTGAGACTTATTCTCCAAAGCACTTATAGTCATGAAAATATAGTCCATGGAGCTTTTAGTTGAGTTTTAGTTGAGTTGAGTTTTTCATCAAATTCTTCTACCCATAGAGAGGGATGATGTGGCATGTAATTAAACAAAATATTGCTTCATCCTTTTATTCACAACTGTTCAATAAGGAAAGAAAGATCTTGTTTTTGCTCATCCGCAGAGACTGCTGCAATTCAGTACAGATTATAGTTAAATACTGAACATAATACAGAATTGCATATCAGAGCGTCGTCCTAAGGTATAGATCCGCCAATGTTTTTTTGTCCACTCAAACCTCTAATCTACTGCTATGTGTGCATGCTCTGGCACAGCAAGAGGTCAGCTGTCACCCTTACCCATCCAGGGATGGTTAGATCTCAGTTCTGCCGTAGATCTCTCAAGGCTAATTTATTTTTTGGCTACACTCCCACCTAGGGCAGAAATGTGGTTCGGTTAGCTGCTTATTCAGAGAATTAATTTGTTCCGTCACTCACATAGGGCATGAGTCCTGCCTCAACAATCAGCATTTTTTGTACTTAAGATCCCTCTGCCCAGCAAAAATGTAGAATATCCAGTCAAAACAATGCATGAACTGAAAAATGAGTCCACCCAGTTAATGTGGTCGCATCTGTAAGGACCTGGATCAGCAGACATTAAGCGTTTGGATTATTGTAATTGTTGTTATTGCGAGAATTATCATTGGAATGGAGAGTGTAGTAATGTAGCATCGGAATGTAGTCTGTAGGATGACCTGAGTTACTATAAAGGGGAAGCGAGTAAAGGCAGAGCAGAAACTGAAGAAAGAATAGTATTTCCAAGAGGTCGAGAGGGACTTGACCTTGGGATACCATGATAACTTATTGGATGACTGAGCACAACCAAGGTGGTGAGAGAAACTCGTAGGAAGGTGTTTGGCCTTTCCCCTGAAAGAGGAAAAGTTAGTTAGCCAAACTGGTTAGCTTAGCAGAAAGATGTAGCAGGGAAGGATAAAGAACAGGTGAGGCTACAAAGGTACAGACAGTACAACAGAAGATGTGTCACTACGTAAACAGAGCACTCTGACATGATGATAGTTGCAGACCATATTGTTCAATGTGATGAGGGTAGGAAACAGTTGGATGAGCATAGGTGCAGATTTGCACTGGAGAACAGAGGAGTTGTAGCAGGAGTGGGGCAGTGGACTTGCGTGTTAATGAAGAATGAAGTAGGTTGACAGGTTAAATTTCACAGTAGAAATAGTGAGATGACTTTAAATATCTTAGGTAGAATTATGTTTGGTTTAATTATGCGTTTAAAGGATTGCGGTAGATGGAGAACAATTATCTGCTGTTGCACCACCTAAAAGGTGCAGCCAAAAGGAGAATATTTTCTTTGGTTGCTTCCATAGCGGTGGCAACAGTGGATCATCTGCCTCCACCTCCTCTAGTTCTTTGTACCCCTAAGTGATACACCAACTATTCCAGTGTTGTCTTTCACTACAATCCATGAACCATCTCTGTAGTCTTCCCCTATGACTCCTAGCTGGCATCTCCAGCTTTAACATATTTTAACATATATATCTATTATGTATTTTGTGTACAAGACCTAACCAAACTGTCTCAATCTCTCCTCCCTGGCCTTATCTCCAAGATTACCCACTTAAGCTGTTCCACTGGTGAGTTCATTTGCCATGCCTCATCCAGATTACTCCAACGGAAATCTCTGCATCTTCATCTCTGCCACCTGTCTTTTTTACAGAGTCACTGTCTTCAAACCATGCAACATGGCAGGCCTCACTACTGTCTTGTCTTTCTGTCTGGAAGCAAATCTTTTGTATTGGATTATTAAACCAAGTAGTGCTGTTACTTGTCTGTGCACCTTGCACTACAGGCATTTCTTGATATTGAGAAGGTGCATGTTAAGAAATCCAAATATACATATGCATGTACAAAAACTTGTGCAATGTGAGTGCAGTGGTGCACGTGTCAGTTAAAGCAACCAAATTATGGGTATGAAGTGCTACTTGACAATAGTGCTACTGTTTTAAAAGTGCTACTTCCAGTTGTTGTCTGATTTATTATTTTTGTATTATATTTCTATATTATTTATTATCTGATTTAGCCTATATAATGTGAGTTTTGCTGACGGGATTAAGCTGTTGAATTCACCTTATTTTCAGGTTAAGCTATGTAGTAGCTGTTAGCAGGTCACAGATGAAGACATAGTGGTGATATTTACCTCTGAAAACCTCTTTCCAAACAATGAAATACTGATATAAATGTAACAGTTGGCTCTTTACAATATTAGAAGCATGTTACATTGGAAACATTTTTTATTGTTAACAATGCTGCAACATCGACTCTGGGCATGAGTCATACCTGCATCAACATTAGTTGTTCACATCATATCCAAACACTATGTTAATGTGGGCATGTGAGACCGTGAGCCCCCCAAAAATGTCAGTATTTTTACTTAACATTATTTCTCTTGTTATAGGTTGCTAAGATAACAGAAATTTTGGGTTAGATCAGTGAAATAGATACAGATATGGCATTGGACTCGGGATTGTTTTGTTGCTTCAAGTTTGTGCTGGACCTGTTGTGCAACGGCTACTTAAAAGAAAAGGGTAGAAAAGATCTCGCAAGACTCTTCATTGTACATTCATTTTATTGATTGTGAATAAAGTGACATTTTGTCAAAACATAACCACAACAATATAAATTTGAATGACCTTGATTAGGAGCGCGACTTATCCAGGCGTAAACGTGGCTATTGTCCCGTATGTCCAGTCCTTCTCTACAGCAAGGTTCATATTTCTGTCAGGTCGAGCATCAGAGCAACAATTGAGTATTCGAAGTGTCACCCACAGTGCCATCAACTCAAGCATTCTTAGATTGAAAATAGAGAAAGGAATATAACCATTAGATGCTAAGATCTGTTGGTTTCTTTGTCAGTGTTCAACACGCTAAAAGTTTGTTTGCACACACATGTGCAGAGCCATACAACACCAGCGTTGTCTGTGCCATTGTCTGGAGTAATGAAGCATAAAACTCATCAAGTTTGAGAGACTTGAACATTTCGTCTAAGTCCGGATCGTTCTGAATTCTGCATCAATCTTTGGCGGGCCAGATTTAAAGGATCCATAACTGCAGACCTTAGTTTTGTGGTCCTGTCTAGTAAAACGTTGCACAGCAGCATTTTGAACCAGCTCCAGTTTCATAAGAGCAGAATTGCTCATGCAAGAGAAAAGCATCTATCATGCTAAGGAACAATCTAATCGTTACAGTATTACAAAAATGAAAATTTGCCACATTTGTAATGTTATGTGCGTAGTAAAGAGTTCTTTATCAATTGTTAGGTCTGCCACTAATAGTCAGTCACTGATGGATAGCACAATTGTCAAAAAAAAGTGTTGTTTTGTGCTTCTTAAGGCTACAATTAAAATTCAAGTGTTATCAGTATTCAGGATTAGGAAGTTATCTGTCAGCCAGTTTTCAACTGCCAGAAGACATAACTCCAGAGCGTAGTCCTGAGGCTCAATTGAAGTTAATTGGAGACATTTTGTGCGGTATCATCTGTCCATAAGAGGAAGTCTATTCCAAAACTTAAAATTTGATTGAACAGGAAGCATGTAAATTGAGCAGAAGATATTCCTCTGGACAGTTCCTTGTATATCCATGTCTCTTTGCCTTCGTTCTTGTGCCGAGAAGAAACACCACACATTTCTAATAGTAGTGTCTTCTTCGGCACCTCATGTCTCTCTTCCTGGGCACCACCTTAGAATCTCTTACCTCTTTCAGATTGCATCCCCTGCATAGGATACAATTAACTTGTGTGTACCTTTACTCAACTCTCATAAGTCACCCTATGTTCTAACTTCCTCTGGAAAACTGTTATTTGCTGCCATCTCCATTTTTTACTCAAAATCCACTTTTCGTCAGTCTGAATTTGTCCCTCTAACACGACATCAATTCAATTCAGTTGTTATTGTATAGTGCCAAATCATATCAAAAGTTATCTCAAGGTGCTTTCCAAGATAAAGCAGGTAAAGACCAAACTCAATATCATAAACATACAGAGACCCAATCAATTCCCCAATTACCAAGTACTTGTGCTGCCTCCAATGTATCACCAATGATTTATGGATGCCAAGCTTTCACATAGTAGCTCTAGCTTCCCTCGTTGATGGACAGATTGATTGTCTTTACCTTAAAAGCTGCTTGATATGCCTTTCTTCATTTGTTCTCCATGACAAGGGTGCGTGCATAATGCGCAAAATGACAATTCAAAATCCAATTCAAAACCACTGGTAGTGTCTTCTTCGGTGCCTCATGTCTGTCTGACGAATGAACTTCACACTACACAGACCCCTGGTAGCTGTCAGTAAGTACAAATCTATAAATAAGATGTACTGTTGTTAGAGCGGAAGAGTTTACAGCCAGAGAAAGAGGTCGCAAATGTTATGGTAATTATGCCCTGGTTCCATATGTATGTCTTTGAATTTATAAAGGAATAAACGTGTTTTCCGGACTGTACTGTAAGATGCTCCGGAGTAGAAGTCTTACATGGCTATATCTGCAAAATCCCATGCTGGCTACTGCCAGTGGTTGACAGCAACCTAAAGAAGCATGCAGAGCATCTATCGGTTAAACTTGGTGCTGCTGGTTGGTGACAGGATATGAAATTAGTACATCAGAGGAACACGGTTGAGCAGTTTGGAGGCAAGGTCATAGAGACAATAAGGAGGAGATAGTTGGGCGCATTTAGAGGAAATGTGGTAGCTATTAGGTATTTATCAGGCAATGCCGAAGAGGTAGGATTAGGAGAGAAACACCAGACGTGATTCAACAATGCACTGAAGGAAGACATTTGGATCATTTGTGTTTCAGCTGAAGGTTGAAAGGATAGAGGACTGTGGAAGCATTGATGCTCACACCGGAATGCATGTCAACTATCAGGGCAACAGATAAAGCTATTAGCGAAATATCAATGCTGCCAGGATGGTGAAGATGACAGTACTTGCTCTCGTACAAGATAAATCAAGTTCAGTAAGTTGCACAACATGCATAAATAGTAAGCGTGAAATAACCCCTGCTTTGCATTATGGTCATTACTCCTCTACTTGTCTTTTATCCTGTTTGTGTCCTCAGCTACCCTTTGCCAGCAATCTGTATTCATCACTGTGGGTCTGTGGCTGTATTGATAGTGACACTGTGAGTGCAGGGCTGTTTGTCATTCGCTGCACATGCACACACACTTAAACGCACACAATGCAGGAATAGCATATCCTGAGGGATTTGCAGATGACTGGTTGAGAGGGAAACTAGCCTTACCTAACAGTCTGGCACGGTGTGGCAACATGACACAGGTACCCAAAACAAAAAAGAAATTGTAATGGTGAAATTAATCATTTAATTAAAGCAAAAGTCAATATTCTTCCAGCATGAATACCTGTTTGACTATAGGATTGATGTTCACACAACACCGTCTTGCAGTTTTTTCAAGTAATTTACTGAATGTATTTCTCATCATAAACGTGTCAGTTTGCATCCCTGAAAGGCCTTAATATCAAATCCATTTATTTGTACAACAGTCTTGCCCATGTGTAGGTATGCCTTTGTGTGTGTTGGGAGACTTTCTTGTGTAGTGTAAACACGAGTGAGGATGAAGGGAAATTTCCATGGCGTAATGAGGTATAGTATGCGGGAGACACAAACAGACACACCACAGCATTGGCAGACAGGTGTGAAGAGAACTGATGTGAGTGAGCATGTATATCCCTCCAAATTAAGTGCGTATGCATTATCAAAATGCACAAGATCAGCTACTTGGTATTGTTTTCTTACTCTGTTAATATCTGCTGCATCATTATTGCATTTTTTTATCTGCCCCAAATGAAATCTGCTGGTGCATGGGAGTGATGTACACATTCAAACTGTCTCTCTGTCGTCTCTCTGTCGTCCCTCTGTGGTTTAATTATTGTTGTGTAATAGAGGTGTTATCATGCAGATACTATGAATATGGGTTGCCTTAGCAGTGTAGGAGTTTTTTTCCTTCTTTTTTCATAATCATAATTATTTCATTAACATATAAAGGTGGGGTTTGATGCCATTGATAGCCCACCAGTCAGCAGTGGACTTAAAGCAAAGGAAATGTTGAGTATGAACATTAATGATTTAACAAGCAGACAAGCTTCTTGGGGGCAGGCAAGGTATTTCTTTTTCATACACTATTTACTTTGGCGGACACCTGCCCACTCTACTCATTCACTCTTGCTCAATTCATAGACCTACTGTCCTAGGTGTCGCCATTTTGGCAGCCTCTTGTCTGGTATTTTTTTCCTAGTCTTGGTATGTCTTTCGCCAGCTTGGACAGTGTAGCTTTACGTGGACACATGAAGTTTTACTGTTGTCATGCTCCAATAGCGGCAAGTACATTACATTTCGATGAAAATTCTATTACTATTGTGTACAGAGCAAGGGAGAGGATGTTATGTTACTTCAGCACAATTAGGCAGAATGACCAAGCTGTTGTATTGGCTAAATGTTGCAGCAATCTATCTGTTGCCCCTGTTGACAGTGTTTGAGCACTTTGATGCACCACATTTTATTTGAAAACCTCCTGTGTGTGTTGCTTGGTTGAACAAAATAAACTTCAAACATGTACAATTAAATGATACTGTACATGAGAGAGTGATATTTCAATGGAGACCTAAGGTCTGTCTGTGTGTGTCTGTTATTTTCTGCAATTAATCATGATCAATAGCATTTTTAATTGAATGTCTGCAACACCATTATTTTGCATTTGAAGGCATTGTCAAGTATGAATTGAGAATCAAATGGCCACAACAGATAATGTATTTTATGATCCTCTTTGTAGACCAATTTCATATCTATTTCCATTAATCCAGCTTTCAAATCCATTTCCTGGCTTTGTACAGAAGAGACAAAAATAGTACCATCGTTAATCACAGTTTGCTCTTCAGTACATGTATGTACATTCAAACTCTATCGATCAAATATTGATACAGTGATTTTATGTGGATTGGAAAAGAGACATGATCACTGGCTGACCATGGACTTATATTGCAACTCTACTGTGTAGTTGAGATGGGTAAAAATATTGAAAAATCTATGCATCGAAATCACCCCTCCCCCTTGATTCGATATCGATTCAGCAATTCCTCTGAATTGATCAATCTCCTCGCCAGAGGGAGTAATGAATTGCATTTTGTGAGCAGAAGCGGCAGGCGTCCAAATATTTAAATACCCATATAAATTCGGTGACACAACAAAAGTTAGGTATTGTGTAACTTGTGCCCATCAGAATTTGAGTACAAGAGTAACACGACAACTTTAAGGGACCACTTAAACTGACACCTTGCCGATGCTCAACAAGAACCTGCGGGTAAAACTGTTGATCCCAAACAGATCCGACTGGACAAAGCTTTTGTCTGCAAACTACAGCCAAGCTCTGTTCTTGCTCAAAGGATAACAGAGTACACGGCCGTCTTCATTTGCAAAGACCCTCGACCCTACAGTGCAGAAGAAAATCAAGGTTTTAAGAAGATGGTACAAACAGTGAGATACAGTATATCACAATGTACAAGACGAAGTACATTTTATTTTAGTTAAAGGCACTTGATGTTATCATTTTGATACAGAAATGTCTACTTTTTTACTTTTGTACCACATATGCACAAGTGAGTTGATCTGGTGCTGTCTGCTAATGTTTTACTTTCGGATGTTTTATTGCTCAAAGTGAAGTAACATGCCACATTTGTTGTTATGAGCTTGAAAATGAATAATTAAAAATTGCATAAAGCAGTTCCAATTTATTACTTGTATATTTCTACTTCTTGCTGACTGAATCTAAGCATTTGAATGAAAAATAATTGATTATCAAATCGAGTAGAATTAATAGAAACAGGATAGAAACAAATCGAAATTGAATCGAATCAAATTGAGTCGAATATTTAGGTTTTTATCAATACCCAGCCCTAGTCTTTAGTTAGCCAATTATGTATGTGAAGTGTGTGTGATGAGTGTTCATGCCTTCTTAAAGCCCATAAGCTCTGGTTATCCCCTCTCATTTGGCTAAGCTGCCTGCCTTCCTAATCAGGAAGCAAATAGAAAACAGTTCTGGTCTCTGTGTCCCCATAGACGTGACAGACAAATGTTTGTATGATTTTCAAGTGAATGGTTGTCACAGAGGCAGGAAATGCAGTGTTCACCAGAATGACGAAAATGTTTTGAAACTGAGTGTAAGAGAAAATGGGTAGACACAGGAATTGCAATGGTGCAACATCTTGTGTTAAACCAAAGAGGACACACTGGAAGGTAGGATACCTTCTCCATTTGTGCTATGAAAGATATCAATTTGTGTAAAGAACTCAATTTTCAGAGAGTAAAAATCATCTCTTGTCAAGAAAATTTTTGACATTGTGGAAATTTTGATATTACGAAAAAGTGCAGTGGGAAAAAAAGCAATATGGGAAACTCTTTGCCCTAGTCAGCTGATTTACTCAAAACACCTGCGAAGGTTCCCTGAGCCTTTAAATGGTCTCTCAGTCTGTTTCAGTAGGCAACACAATTATGGAAAACACTGCTGACTTTACAGATGTTCAGAAGACAGACATTGATACACTCCACAAGGAGGGTAAGCTACAAAAGGCCATTCCTAAAGAAGCTGATTGTTCAGAGTACTGTATCCAAGCACATTCATAGATAGTAGGGATGTCCGATATTGGCTTTTTTGCCGATATCCGATATGCCGATATTGTCCAACTCTCAATTTACTGATAACAGCCGATACCGATATGTGCGCCGGTAAACGCTTCAGGAGCGCATAGGCACTATTTCAGTGTAACGCAAGCATTATTGTATTTTTATCGGTTTTAATTTTATCGGTTTTAAAGCCCAAAAATCTGATACCGATATTACATTTTTATGTTAATATCGGGCCGATAATATCGGTGGGCCGATATTATCGAACACCTCTAATAGATAGTTGAGAGAAAATAGAGTGTGGTAGGAAAAGATGCACACAAAACAGGGATAACCACAGCCTTGTCTCGAAGAGCAAAATCTGTTTGATCATTCTTTTGGGGAACTTCACAAGGAATGGACTGAGGCAAGGGTCAGCGCATCAAGAGCCACTATACAAAGATGACAACAGTAGAGGCCTGTTGACTGGGCTGAGGAGAGATAAAAATGTCCTGTTGCCTGGTGGTCAGAAGTCCTCTTGTCATGTAATTTGGAAATGAAGATCCCTTAGTCTGGAGGAAGAGCAGAGAGGTTAAGAATCATTGGTGCTTGAAGCTTCCAGTGACTGTTGTGTTGGTGTATTCCCATCTACGAGGACATCTTAGAGGACTTCATGCTTACCTCTGCTGAGAAACTTTATGGTGACGCTGATTTTATTTTCCAACAGTACCAAAAATATCAAGAGGGCATTCAGTGACCGTGGTATTATTGTGCTTGATAGGTCAGCAAACTCTCCTGGCCTGAACCCCATAGAGAATCTCTGGGATATTGTTAAGAGGATGATGAGGGACACCAAAATCAACAATGCAGATAGCTGCGAGGACACTATCAAAGCAACCTGGGCTTCCATTACACCTCAGCAATATCACAAGCTAATTACAAATTCATGCAGAGTAGGCTTAGCTAAGTATTGAGTAAATATAAATGAACGTTCTTTTCAGGAGCCTGAT
Source organism: Carapus acus (assembly GCA_900312935.1). Classification (NCBI taxonomy): domain Eukaryota; kingdom Metazoa; phylum Chordata; class Actinopteri; order Ophidiiformes; family Carapidae; genus Carapus; species Carapus acus. The sequence continues at coordinate 11,344 of OMPJ01012047.1, forward strand.
ATGTGCGCTAAAAAAAGATCCTTTCATTATCTTTGCCTACTTTTCGCTCAACTCTGTAAGCATTACTACTTTCTCTTCACTGCACATCCAATGAGCATGTGACCGATACAACTCTTGAATTGAATTAAGAACATGCGTGAGATGTGTGAGAAAAGGCTTTGTGATAGTATGCCACCCACCGGTGACGCGTGTTAATGTTTATTGCAAGTGAGGCACTTCACCACATTCAGATTTACAAACAGTAACAATTCAGAGTATCTTATTCATCATTTGATTGGCAGCAATTATCGGGCTCTGTTTGAAAATATCTCGATTGCTTATCATTAGCTAAATATTACGATTTAAATATTTTTTTAATTTTGCTTTTTTCCCCATGAAGTCAGGTGAGGCTTGGCCTCTCCTACGTCAGCCCTCGCTGTCACCAAGGTATCTGTCACTTTGCTTAAGGACAGAGAATCTGATTGCAGTGACTCTTTGTGTGTGCCCAGTTGTGTGTACAGTAACCAGAGTGACAATTTGTATGGCATGATTACGAACATGACACAGTTCAAACTGTTCATCATAGTCCAGCTCCTCTAAGTCTTCTTTATGTTCTTTTTATGGCCGCTCACTTGCTGTCATCCCCATCTATCCTTCATACACAGACTCTTTTCAAAAAATTAGAATATCATGGAGTTCATTTATTTCCATAATTCATTCATCGAGTAAAACTTTCATAGATTATAGATTCAGGGCCCACAATCATAAAGATTCATATTTGCATAATTGTGGCTACCAGCTAATAAAACCTGTGAAAACAGGAATTCAGAAAATTAGAATACTGTGAAGCAATCACCATTTATTTCTCAGTTTTTGCAGGGAAAAAAAACGAATGGAATTAGGATCACACCAAATCAATCAAAATATGGTACTCTCAAAACGATGTGTCAATCTTCAATAATGGATTAGAAATTCCTTTGCCTTAATCACTGCTTCGTTGCACTGTGACTTTGAAGCAATCAGTATATGGCAGTGCCTGGGAGTTATGGAAGCCCAGATTTCCCCGATGCTTGCTGTCAGCTCTTCTCTGTTTTAGTCTCTCAGCTAGTCTCTGTTCGATAATCTGCTGAAGCCCACGGTCATCTCTTTTGCTGGTGTATTTTCTCCCGCACATTTGGGCTGATTTCTTCGCAGTATTCTTATTTTTTTGATTCCTGTTTCCATGGGTTTTATGAACTGGAAGCCCAATTTGTGTCAAAATAAACAAATAAATACTTAAAATTATTTCTATTGTCGACCGTGAATCTATAACAGTAGTCAACACCAAATTTTCATAGTTTCAAGTTTTCATAAAGCATGCTTACCATGCTTCTTTTGGTTTTAAACGTGGTGACCACGATAAAACTTGGGTGCCACACATTGTATGCAAGCCATGTACTGAGTATCTGTGTCAGTGGACCCAAGAGAAGAATAGGAGAGAATATACACTTTACATAGTTAAATTACATTGTTTTCACTTTTACGAATACACACATGTATGCACACAGTAAGGGAGGGTTCCAAGATTGAGGGGGCCATTCTGGAAGCGCGCCTGAGCTGTTTGGGGGTTGGGTTCCTTGCACAAGGGCACCTCTGCAGTGCTCAGGCAGCGAATTGCAGTCCCTCTAGTTACTAGTCCATCCACTAGTCTCCCGTGTTGTCACTGGGCATTGAACTGGACACCCTCCAGTCCCCAGGCATGGCCCTTTACCGACTGAGCCACTGCCACCCCGAAGAAGAGTTGTCTGAAGTTTGGAATTCCCATGGTTTGCACAACAAACCATGTCAATGACCGCTAGTTCTGTGCTATTGATGTGACTGGGATGAGCAGAAAGAACACAAGCAGCGTCGAGTGTCCTGTTGCTCACTATGATGAAATTCCAGTATGTCCAGTATTCCAGTAGATGTCTTTGGAGAGCTTACTGACATCAGTGACGAAGATTCCTCGTGTGTTACATCTACAACATTTGTTTTATTATCTCTCCTCTGTATGTGACTAAACCATTACTCACACAGAGTCCTTGACTCAACATGTTCCCTCTATTTGTCCAATCCTAATCCTGTCCAAGTGAAAATGTCAGCCTCCTCAACTCTGCCACCCTTGTCACAATGTCAACGCCTACCTCACTCACTCGTATTCCACCTTGCCCACACCGACTCTCATACTTCAAGCTCTACTGAGAGAGTACTTTCACTTCTCCAGGCTGTCTACCAGTTCCCCCTCTTCTCACCGTAGATGACAATGTCATTATCAATGTAAATGATCATCGTGTTCCACTATGTCCAAAATGACACAGTGATGGGCCCTCAGATCTTCTCTGTATGTGCGCATTATCAAAGCAATTCTGGCAGTTGAAGTCTTTGTTGGAATTAACTGATCTGGGCCAAATTGAGGCTCACAAATTTTTACTTCTTGCTCGATGATTGTCGCGCTGCTGTACTTTCTCTCTCACTACTTTCTGGGACCACCTTACACTCTCCAACCCCTTTGAGGTCCCATCCTCTACTCAGGATATAAACCAGTGTGCACCTTCTATATTAATACCGTGTGCTCCCCACTTTTGTTGGAGAATCTTAGTGAAGCATCCTCATCCTTTTTGCAAAATCCACTAATATGTACAGTATATGTCCCTCCTAATTCTAACCATATCTACTGAGCACTTCTTTGACTCCCCTAGTCCCTTCATGAACCATCAACACGCCCTTTGATGCTCCCATTATCACTCTCTCATCTCTGGAAATACTCTCCATCTCTCCACCCAACTTATTCCATAATTCCTCCTTCTTGTCCTCTTTCTTGTTTAATATTCACTTCACAACTATCACTATTATTTCCTCAAGTTCTCATCTGTGTGTGTCATATAGTTGTAGAGTGCGTGTCTGCTTTTGCTGCAAAAAGCGGTCTATGGCCCCTTGTTTCTCCTTTACTCTGCATAGATTTCATTATGAAATTGTCATACCAAAATACTCCTGAAACTGTTGGGAGTCTGAATTCAGGCACTCACAAACACAAGAGCTAATTATCTTACCAGGCTGCATCTGTATAGTCAACAATGGGATTTCCTCCTCAAATGTTAATGCATTGTTGAAATAGCTCTGTAGTAGTTAAGCCTAAAACTTGAAGCCGCTGAGGGGCTGCATAGGCGGGCTAAACCCTGAACATCGCTTTCTTTGCCCTGCTAGACTATTCAAATAAATGGCAACCTATTGATGAGGTTGTTGATTCCATGTAAATAAGCCATTTTTACTATGTGGATCAATACCTGAAGACCATGTGAAGTTTGCACAGCTGATTTATTGTCACAATGTTGTTGCGTGGCGTGGCAATGTGAGGCACAGTGTAGTGAAGCGTAACAGTAGAAAAACTGTGTGGTCCTTCTGCCAAGCAACGCTTGCCACTCGTCAGGACGTTCATCCACTAAAACAGGGGTGTCAGACTCATTTTCACCGAGGGCCACATCAGTGCGGCCATGGCCCCCAAGGGGCCAAAAGTCAATGGCAATTATTAAGGAAGTATACAATACAATACAATAATACAATTTAATTTGTATAGTGCCAAATCATAACAGGAGTTATCTCAAGGCGCTTTACAGGATGGAGCAGGTAGTGCTCCTCAGCATGAACAGTTAGGGGCTATGGGATGGCCAGGTTGGGTCTGGACACACAGACACCCAACACATCCCCCATTGGCAACAGTGGCGAGGAGAAAACCTCCCCTCAAGGGTGAAAACTTCGGGAAGGCCAGGCTACAGGTGGGCGGTCAACTGCCCTGACCCGTCGGGTTGGGAGAGAGAGGAAAGGAGAGAGAGATAGAGAGACAGAGAGAGACAGACACAGGTGTAAGGATGCACAAGTGTAGGGATGCACAGCAGCAGCAGGAGCAGGACCCAGATGTTCGGAGGTCCGTCGTCACTGATGGTATTCTACTTGCCGGCGACGGGGTAATAAAGCATAAGACAACACTTACGGGAAGAAGCCCAGTTAGTAACATGCATTTACCAGACAAGGATGCAGGAAAGGGTGGATTGGTGCAAGTGAGGTGGAGAGGGAGAGGAGATTGAAGATGAGGAAGAGGGGGAGAGGAGGACTCAGTGTGCCATCTGTTTCTAGTCGCATAGTTTTGTCGAACTATAGGCTTTATCGAAAAGGAAAGTTTTAAGCCCACTCTTAAAAGCAGTGAGGGTATCCGCCCCCGGACTGAAGCAGGAAGATGGTTCCACAGGACAGGAGCCTGATAGCTAAAGGCCCTGCCCCCTATTCTAATCTTGCTGATTTTGGGGATCACTAATAACCAGGCGCTTTCGGATCGAAGAGCTCTGGTTGGATGATAAGGGACAATCAGCTGTTTAAGGTACGATGGTGCCTGATTATTGAGAGCCTTGTTAGCAAGGAGAAGGATTTTAAATTCTATTCTCTTTTTTATTGGCAGCCAGTGGAGAGAGGCTAACAGAGGGGAGATGTGGTCTCTTTTCTTAGTTCCTGTCAGTATACGTGCTGCAGCGTTCTGAACCAGCTTGGAGAGGCTTCAGTGTCTTGTTGCTACAGCCTGCGAATAAAGAATTACTGTAATCCAGCCTGGAGGTCACAAAAGCATGAATTAGCTTTTCAGCATTTTTTAATGACAGCATGTGCCTAATCTTAGCAATGTTATAAGTGAAAGAAGGCGGTTCTTGGAGGAGAAGAAACCCAACTAATCAGTTAACCATCAATCAAGTCAACAACCTGGTTCCCTTCTGCCCTTCTTGATAAACTGACGTTTTATGAAGTGTGTATCTGGTCAGGGCTAAGCTGCTATCACTTAACTAGAAACATGATCCTTGTGCATTTTGAGCAATGTAGTTTTTGAGTTAATGCATGTTTCAATGAGGGAGATCCATGCTGAAACGCATCAGGCGCCAATCGGCCGGTGGGCCTTGAGTTTGACACCGGTGGTATTTTGAAACAGTCGCTAAAGTGCTCGCGGGCCACATAGAATGAATCTGTGGGCTGCATTTGGCATTTCCTTGAGTTTGACACCTGTGCATTAAAAGAAATTCAATCACCAAACATAATAAGGACATCCACTGGCCAAATTTGGCGCCCCAACATACAGTATGGCTCTTAAAAGTCCAATGGTAGGTTAAGCTCACATTACAAATCTTACATATGGCAATTCATTAAGCCATGCCACAAACAAAATTCTCCCATTGTTTCAACTGTTTATTTTGAGAGTACTTGGGATCAGCCCCCTTCACGCAGCTGCTTCACTTTTTGTTCCTGCCAGGAACCTGGTCTGTAATGTGCATATGCGCTGTCAGTGCATCAGAGATATAGGAATGTTACACTGCTCACTACTTACTCCAGGCTACCTCTATTAGCTGTTGTGAAACTTTCTTAACCTAACAGAATCCACTTTCCCAAATTTAATGTACTGTGTATTAGGTATACAACACCCATGAACCATTGTTCTCAAGCACCCTTGGTCTTTTCATATCTTTTGTTTTTCTTTTTTATGTTTGACATGCCCCTTAGGTAGGACTACATTCAATGTAGTCGTTCTTTGAACTTTTTCTCTGCAGCAATGACAAATAAAGCCTAAGTTTCTAGCTTCCCGTCGCATGCCATGGCATACATTCGATGATTCCACGAATGACATGTGGACCACATATGTGTCGATCAGTCTACTAGTTATTGCAGCCCTTGTTTTACCAGAGGGTTTTCCAGAAACAGTTTTTCTAACCATGAACACTTACCACCGGGGTAAGTAAATTCCTGGTAATCGCTCTGGTTCAAGTTTCCATCACATCTCATATGTAGCTGAATGAACTGGAAATCACAATACAATGAGAAAAATGGTAGCTCTCAGTTTCATGGCGACAGCATCAAGACTTCCCTGTGACTTTGGACTGGAGTCGATCAACTTGTCAACCAACTAGTTAGCATTAGAATGTGTTTACTTGGCTCTTGACAAACTTCACAATTGCCTTTCCACTTACTTCTGTCATAGCCTGGAGCAGAAATAAGTGTTGAACAGTGAAAAAACGTGAAGGGTGTAAATGGTTTACGTGGTTGTTTGGAGTCATTTTCTCGAAATCATGCTGAGTATCCTCTGCAAATACATTCAAAGTAGCCCTATGCCTCATTGTCACTCAAGGTCTCATCCCCTTGTTTTTATTTGCATAATTTTCCAAAGGATCAAATCACAAACAAAGCCACATTTAAACAAAGAGACACAATAGAGATTGAACAAGTAGTTTGCTGTCACACTGGCTTGAGCTTAGCAGGTAAATAAACATCCAGAACCCTAGCACGTGTGTCCTGGAGTTCCACTCCACAAAATGTTCCTATGAACCTCTCAAGTTCAACCACTGAACAAGGTTTCAGTTGAGAAAGAGTATCTTCTACCATGGATACTCTCCAGGGAAACGCATAGAGAGATCTCTGGTAAAGAAATATGTTGGAAAGGCCTGTATTGTTCCCAACCCCTTCTCTTTCTCTCTTCTGTGAAGTGAATATCAAATTTCAGTTAAATGGCTGTTAGCTAATGTGGTGTTCATGCTTGTGTGTTTTGAGTGAGCTCAAATATGAAAAAATCCTGTTCATGTTTGTTTGCTGCCCAGCAACATGTTCTTCATGGAACCTGGGTGTGACGGTCCTTTACAGGTGTGTAAACTGTAAACTTTGGTTGAGCAAACTGTATTTACATGCTCCAACAGGCAAGGGGAGATTTGGTTACAGCAATGTATTGATTCTCTCTCCTACCCTTTTCATTCTTTTCATTCTTTTCATTCCATCGCATGTAAACTTTTTTTCAAACTGACTCTGCATCTCTCTACAGGCCCTTTTCAATGTGTTCGTTTCTCATACACCGTCCTGTATTTTCTTTTATCTTTTTTTCCAAGGTTGCTTCCTTTTTTTTTTCTTTCTTTGCCCCTTGCACATTATTTTGCCCAATGGGCTATGCACTGAAAGTGGCTTCAAGCAGTGCTAGTTGCTAGGAAATTTGAACTCTGTTTAGCCATCTCACTATTTTATCAAGGCATTGCCAAAAAAGTCCATAGAAACAAGTACAGATCTGTGAACCACCATGGCAGTGGTATCAAACTCAAATCCACCCAAGGGGCCAATGTGGTGGGGCTTAAGGTGGCGTTTCACATGCCGGATTTTCCATTGTCTTCCGCAAGTTGTTGATTGGGGGGCTCAGGGGGCAGTGCGCGCCTGACTGTTTTCCGAGAGCCGCGCTCGGTGCTTCAGAGTGAGTGCCCGTCACTCTAACTGCTGTTGCAACTGTGATGTAAAATCATCTCGCAGGCTGGACTAAATCCTTTGGCAGGCGATATGTTTTGACACCCCTGCACTTTGGCACCGGCTTAAAGAAGTAGCTGCTCGACAAAAGTGAAAAAGATCGCTTAATCACTTAAATTATGTTGCGGAATTTAGAATGTTAATTTATTTCCCTCTGTTCATCATACCACCTTGTTTGCTTTCACCACTGCTTTCAAACTGAGGTGTTTGCTTTAGAGACCCTGAGGACAACCAAATAGTTGCCACAGCCTGTTTTTTATTTTTCTTATTTCACAGCGTCAGATTTTATTTGCGAAGGTTTTGTTCTTCAACTGTTTATGAAGAGCTCCTCTTAACTTTCTTTGTGTGGTAAATATATTGTCATGGTGGTTTTAGTCACTATAAAAATCATCAGATTACTTGCTTGGTTATGGAGGACAATGCAAATGATAATTTTGGCCTGTGTATCTCTCAACTCATACATGTATTAAGTAGCATTAAAAAAACTCTGAAATCTTTACAGTTCCATTTTTCAAACAACTCAATCTACAGTATACTACATATAAGGAAAAGTAAACAGACAGAGACACACACACACACACACACACACACACACACACACACACACACACACACACATACATACATACATACATACATACATACATACATACATACACGCACGCACGCACGCACGCACGCACGCACGCACGCACATACATAATCACACTTTTGTCTTGGTTTGGCCGGAGTTGTGACTTAAACACAGATGCGACTTAAAAGTCAAATTATGAAAACATAAAATTTCACATGTTCATTATTGTCACACATACAACTGCTCAAAGGCACTCTAGGCCTGTGTAAAAGTATCCACTACTCCTTTATTACAAAAATGTACCACAACATTACAGCCATTTACGGTAATTACTGTAATTGAAGCGCTGTTTCCACCTCTGCGCAGAGGAGTAAGCAGAGTTCCATCTATCTCCGTAGTTGGCGTGGTTGTTCAGAAGCGATACAGAGGATGAGGAACTCAATGGATCAAGTGATTTGGAGAGAAATTTAGGGTTAGATCAACTTGTTATCTTGTTTTTTATGCTTGAATTATCTGAATAACTGTTACTTTACCATACCAGACACGTACCCAGTTCATTTTCTATGGTGCATGTAGCTGAATAACCATCCATGTGTTACGCTAACATGCTGCACACTCATTCAGTTTTTCTCCATTCCATTGTTATTATCATAACTTACCTCTCAAGATGAGATGTCTGTTCTAGTCTTGGATTTTGTAAAATTAATTTCCCCCCAAAAATGCGACGGTGTGACATTAATCATTTTTTCCCCCATTATCATGCATTTTCTGGTTTCTCTCTCTTATACTCCAGAGTAACTCATAGTCTTGAAAATATTGTATATATTCTATGGATACTATATAGATATATTCTATAAAGAATACATATTCTAACATACATCAAGGTCAGGAATCGGGAATCTTTTCTTGTCATTACAGCAATTTACACTGTGTAATGAAGGTGCTGAGTTCCAGTGCAAAAAAATTAAGAAAAATCTATATACAGAACAAATATATACAGATGTATATACAGTATAGAACAGTGTAGATAATAGCAGCAGTATGAATGGTGTAAATTGTAGCTGCGATGATGGAGCGGGACGGATTGACCAAATTTGGAAGGGTGGACCCCTGGTTAATTTCTTATTACACATGGTTTGTCTGGTTTCGCAGTGTTTTTTTTCTCTTTTTTGCACAAGACCTATTATTTAATACTACTGAGGTGACATATTGCTGCTGGGTAAAAGCTGTTCATTAGTCCGGTAGTCCTTGTCTTTATTGCCCTAAAACGCCTGCCTGAAGGCAGACGTTCAAACATCAAACTCGTTAGTCTTGGCATATTTAGGAGCAGGTTGTAGTTGTGGCACCACTCTGAGCCGCTCCACCTCATCCCTCTAGGCTGACTCATCATCTCCAGTGATGAGCCCCACTGCTATGGTGTCATCAGCAAGCTTGAGTGTAGGTTTGTATGGGATTCAGTACACAGCTCTGAAGTGAGCTGGTGGTGAGGCTGATGGCTGTGGAGAGGTGCTGGCCTACTTTGACCCTCTGGTTGCGCTGAGAGGGAAAGTCCTAAATCCAGAGCCATGTGAAGTATGGGAGTCCAGTGTCCAACAGTTTGGACACCTGTCTGTTGGGGAGGCTGGTGTGAAAGGAAGAGCTGAAGTCTTTGAAGCACAGCCGTGCATAGCTCCACTGCTGCTCCAGATGGAAAAGAACAGCATGGAGAGCTGTTGCCACCACATCTTCAGTAGACCGTTTTGCTCTGTAGGCAAATGGTGTGGGTCAAACGTGGACGGGATGAATGCCCTGATGTGCTTTCTGACGCTTCTCAAAGCATTTCATCACCACACGGGTCAGTTCAACTGTCATGTAGACTGTCTGTGGATTGTTATTTCGGCAGGGGTACGCTGATGAAGGACTTCAGACAGGGTGGGACAATGTACTGGCAAAGAGACCGATTAAAGATCCTGATCAGGCCTGATCAGCTGGCCTGACAGCTGCACAGTCCCTAAACACATGTCCAGGAACACCATCGGGTCCTGCCACTCTGAGGGTCTCCACCTCGAATCAACCAAGATTCCACCTCGAACCTGGCAAAGTGGTAGTTGAGATTCTTTGCCAGAGTTGCATCACCTCTCACAGCACCATGGTTGGCCCTGTAGTTGGTGATGTGCCGGACAATCAACTACACCTGCCTGATGTTATTACTCACTAGGTGGTCCTCAATCTTCCTCCTGTAGTCCAACTTGGCCTCTCTGATGCCCCTTTTCAGGTTGGCACGGGCCGTGCAGTAGTGAGCCGCGTCGCCAGAGATGAAAGCGGTGCTCCTTTCCTTCAGCAGCTTCTGGATCTTGCTGGTCATCCAGGGGTTCAGATTGGGGTAGACTTGTATTTGTTTCTTTGCTGTGACAGTGTGACACTGTGACGATCCCCTCCCTCACCTAATGGCCACAGTTATGCGGTCGATGTACCGCTCCGTCATGGTAAAGCAGGAGCTGAGCCGGAAGGCAAAGCTCTCGATTTACCGGTCGATTTACGTTCCTACCCTCACCTATGGTCATGAACTTTGGTTCACGTCACGAAGGACAAGATCTCGGGTACTTGCGGCCAAAATGAGCTTCTTCCGCTGGGTGGCGGGAGGCATTCTACGAGATAGGGTGAGGACTTCTGTCACCTGTGAGGAGCTCAAAGTATAGCCGCTCCTCCTCCACATTGAGAGGAGCCAGTTAGGGTGGTTGGGGCATCTTTTGCAGATGCCTCGTGGACGCCTTCCTAGTGAGGTGTTCTGGGCATGTCCCACTGGGAAGAGGCCCCGAGGAAAACCCAGGACGCGCTGGAAGGACTAGCTGGCCTGAGAACGCCTTGGGTCCTCCCAGAGTAGCTGGAGGAGGTGTATGGGAGAGTGAAGTCTGTGCCTCCCTTCTGAGACTGCTGCCCCCGCAACTCTGCTCCGTATAAGCGGCAGAAGATGGATGGATGGACTGTGACAGAGTCTGTGCAGTGCTTCATGTGGCACAGAACACTGTCAACAAAAACCTCCAGGTCTGGGTGTTCAAACATTCCCCAGTCAGTCCTCCTGGAACAGTCCTCTAGTTGCTGTGGCCAAGTAATGACTGTCTTTATGGTGATGGGGCTGGTTTTCCCAAGTGGGGTGTAAGCCACAACAAGAACTAATGGTATATGGTCGGACTGACCAAGGTGTGCAAGAGGTTTTGCTCTGTAGCCCTTTTTAATGTTGGCGAAGACTTTGTCCAATTTGTTGGCTCTCTGGATTCTGTTATCGCCAGAAGCAACTATTTCTTCTGGTGTTGTTAGTTGCCACCAATAGTCTCAGTTCATTGGACAAGTCTGCAGAATTTGCTTTTTGTACAGCAGGAGAAGACAATACTGTGCAGCATGTCCAACACTTTATTGAAGAACTTTACCAGGTCTGTGGAATTGAAGGCAGAACTAAAATCCATGAAGAGGGTTTTGGTGAAGGTGTTGGGTCTTTCCAGGTGCTGGAGTGAGCTGGCAAGGGCCAGGTTAACTGCATCCCTCACAGATCTTTTGAAAGAGGTATTCCAACTGCTTAATGTCCAGAAGGGGGGAGGTGAAATCTTTCAGGTGGGAGAGAACAGTGCGTTTGAATGTTTTCATGATGATAGATGTGAGGATGATGGGGCGGTAGCTGGGTGGACAGGTCGATATGGTTGAAATCCCTCAGTGCGATTACTGTGGTGTCGTGATGATGGCTTTCCACAAAAGAGATCTGGCAGGCTAGCTCGGAGATGGCGATGTAGCAAACTCCCTCGGAGGGAAAGACTGCCGGCATTTCACGGTGATGTATTCCAGATGTGGGGAACATTAAGTGTTTAGAGTGGTGCTGTTGCTGCACCAAAGGTTATTAATCGTGATGCAGATACCACCGCCTTTAGCCTTGGTTGGCAGCACCGCTGACCTGTCAGCGCAATGAAACGTGAAGCCGAGCAGGGTTACCACCTGGTCTGATATGGTGACATCCAGCCAGGTCTCAGTCAGACAGAGGGCCGAGCAGCATCGGAAAATGTTGTTGGTTTGAGTGAGAACCATTGGAGAAGGAAGAGTTCATCCATTTTGTGCCTCAATGATCTCATGTTGGATAGAAGCAGGGCCAGTAGTGGGGGCCGGTATGGGTGGTGTCTGAACCGGTATGGGTGGTTTCGGAGAGAACACCGGCGCGGCACTTGCCTCTGGCCAGTTTTTGCTTCCAGGATTTCTGGTCACTGAGCAAGTTGTTTGGTCGTGTCTCGGTAGGTAACTGTTTGATTAGAGATTGGTCTGAGACAGGCAGGGGATAGCGTAATTACAAAAGTTCAGGGCGGATGTACAACAGAACAGAGATTAGAGCTAGAGACAGTACTATGGCTTGTATCGGGGCGAGCCGCACACCCACCATTTTGCTCGCAGCCTTGCCTTCTCGTCCTATCCTTCCGCTATTTCCTACCCGCTGGGATGACGATCCAAGGGGAGCCGGGACTCCTCGCTATCTCTGGTATGTTGTGGGTGTGGTGAAACTCTGTTGAAGTACCTCTCTCGCTGTAGACTCTACAGCGAGAGAGGTACTTCAACAGTGACTCTACAGTGTAGAGACCGATATTAAGATATCCTTGTAGGGTTTAGTTGTTACCGGCTCGGCAGAATGTGGAGGTGGTGAGAAGAATTAAAACATGTATTACCATACTGAAGATCAGCAAAACAAAACACAGGAACAAAGAGCACTGGGCCGCGGCATCCACACACGTCGCCATCTTGCTCATCACCCATCACACACACGTACACACACACACACACATACACGAGGTGCTCCCATGTGATATTTCTGTACACAAGTGGTTGTTTGCAGGTATATCTAAAGAGGTGGCCAGCGAGTTCATATGCTTCTGCTTTTATTAGAGGTTTCTACAGTGAATCATCTGTCTCAATGTCCTCCCATCGTTAGCCTGCCCAGCTGGTGCATCAGCTACCCTCGGCCCTGTTCTCTCCACATCCGTGAAACTTTTCTACATCGTGAACCTTGTCTGCGTTCTTCCTGTTAAATAGCTGGCAAATCTCCAGTATTTATTTTTCATCATCTTCAAGAATTATCCAACGTCTCTGCCATCTCTCATTTGCACATATCTGAACCATCATGAACGTCTGACCATATTTTTTAAGTCCCTGACCTTTAGTGTATCTCTGATGTGCTCATTTCTAATCCAACTCGGCGTCTCCCCATGAAAATTGAAGCATCTTCACCTCTCACCTTCAGTGACTAAATCAGATGTGATTGTTTTGCTTTAAATGCTACAATTTATTTGATGTATCATTGGTATCTCCTCCAAGTGTGTTGGAGTCGCACTGTATTCTTCTAAGCTCTAGTCATAAATTACATCACATAAATTGCCGTTGTAATTGTCTGGTTATTAACAAACATTCACCTAAAGCAACTACCATGGAGCTGATGTTGTTTGTTATACTGCTTTACTGAAAATTTTCATCTAATATACTGTGTTAGAGTCAGTTAAAACGCACAAACAAAAGTTTCAATTGACATAAATTCTGGTGTTTGGCTGATGTGAACTTTCCCCCTGTACAATCTGTTATCTCACATTCCATTTTCAGTACGGGGAGAAGGAAGTGTGTTCTGATCGTTTGGATAACTGTTTTGCGGACATCGACCTCTCCCAGCTGGACACAAGTGATTTTGACAGTGTCAACTGTCTCAACGAGCTGCAGTGGTGCAATGACCAGTCCACAGATGTGTCATCACCCTCCATTCACTGTAGTGTGGCTGATGAGCTTTTTGAGGTGAGGCATCAAACAATCATCAACACTCATGGTTGAGCTCCCTACTCATTCAGTTTGGGCTGTTTTTGAGATAGGAATGTGTCAGAAATATTTAGAACCTCTTTTACTAAACAGTAGTCTGTGTTGATAAAAATTTGAACACTATGTCACAAAGTGTTTACATGAACATGTCCAACTACCTCATGTTCAGTGAGGCAAATAAGTTTTACTTCATTGCAGTACAGTACTTTTCCCAAAAAATGAACACTAAGTTAATGAGAAAAATACTTAAGAAAAACACAGCACTAACATAAACCATTTCTATGTCGAAATTGAGTACGATTTTGACTGTAATCCCCAAATATGCTCTCTTCCCACTATAATGCTACTGTTAAACCAGGAATGTGTAGTTGAAGGAATAATTTCAATTTTCTTTCAAAATGTCTGATAGCCCAGTATTGAAAACCAAATTCAAGATTTTCCAAGCATATGACACTTTCTCAGTTTTAATATTTTTGTCAAATGTCTCAGAGCAGAAATTAAATACAAGACCATGACATAAGTTTGTTAGGGATGTTTAATTCGGATGTTTAGAGTCTGAAGCAGGGACCACCAACAGGCAGGGTCAGAAACAGGCAGGCAGGTAAAGTGCAAAGGGAAGAGTTCAGAAACCAGCAGGATTGGGCAGACAGGCATTCAGAGCCCATCAAGGGCAAAAACAGGCAGGCATAGAATCAATACAGACCCTTGGGTAGATACACCATGCATGGCATACATGCAGTGACTTGAATAAACTCTCAACAACTCAGCAGAATTCAAATACACAGCCTAACAAGCTGTGATACAAAAGAGGTGCCAAACTGAAACTGGAACGGCAAACCAACCACACACAGTCGAGGCATATTGAATTTGAATATGATAAACTTGAATATGATAGAATGTTATTACAATGATAAGATACGTTAATTACCGTACTATATTCTGATTTTATCCATAGATATATCTGTGTGATGTCGTAATATTAAAGTTTGGTGTTTTGATTTGTTTGGTGGTCTCACAACTCTCAACCAGCATGGCACTGTAAATGTGCAAGTATGATGAGTTGTGCATAAACACAAGTGATGTGGCAAACTACTCTTCACATACTGTAGCAGGAGTGTGACATTTTTCTGTGAGGGAACTGTATAAACACAGCCTTCACTTGATTAACACGTGAGAGCCAGAGCAAAGCAAGGCAATAAAATTAAATTCTATTTCAATTGCACCAAGATTGTTCTCTGCATCAAATATTGCCAAGCATAGTTGTGACCTTGTGAATGTTGGCTGACAAGTCAAACACAACATTTGGAGATGTGCTCAGTCCTCTTTTAGATTGGAATGTTTTACGTTTGGCTGACCTGAAGTACTCAACAATCAAAAACAAATACCTAGGTGGATATTGTTGGAAGGGTATTAAGTAGCATTGTATTTATGCCAAAGTGTTGCTCAACAACCTACATGTTTACAGGGTGATAGGAATCATACACCTCAATAAAAACATTCTTCTTCATTCATCTCTGTAAATCACATATGGCCTGAAGGACTGAAATGGCATTTTCAGATTTCACCATACATTGCTCACATTCTGGCACTATTTCAAGCACTTATTGCAATGAAAAATATTCAACAGGAGTTAGTGGAGTATATGTACTAAACAAATTGGATTGTTCTTGTGAAATAATGACGATGCCACCTCTAACACAATTGATGTCATGGTGAGGAGGAAAGACTGTTTTGTGTAAGAGAATGCACTATTCTAATTGCAACATCAAAGCACATGATCATGCTTCATGTGTATTTTGACAAAGAGCAGGTTGCTCTGTCTGAGGATTCAGTGAAGGGTCACTTAAGTGTAGTGAGGCTCTTGTGCAGATCCCAAGCCCCTTAAATGGTGAGGGTTGCATTAGGATGGCGTCAGGTGTAAAAGTTGTGCCAGAAATAATGTACAAATCACAGATAATATGATTGTCATACTGGATCGGTCGCGGCCTGGACTAACAATGACCGCCTGCGGTACTGTTGGCCAACAGGGTGCCGGTGGAAACTTTGCCACTGTTGGCCGAAGACAGAGGAGGAGAGGAGATTGGCGAGTTCGAAGGCAGCAACAGAAAAGGATTGGTGAGAGTATAGAGGTGAGAGGGACATTAAATATAGGGACAATGACTGGTAAAGGGAGAGAGCTAGCGGATATGATGGAGAGAAGGACATACTGTGTGTCCAGGAAAGGAAGAAAGGGAGCAAGACTAGGAGCATTAGGGAAGCAAACTGTCCTACTAGGCAAAGACGAAAAGTGGAATGGGGTGGGAGTCATCTCGAAGGAGCTCTTTGTGAATAGAGTAATCAAGGTGAGGAGAGTGACCTGGACATTTGTGGAGAGTGTTGATAGAGATTGGTCTCTTGCAGACCACGGGTGGGCTTGTTGGGGAGGGGAACAGAGGGTGACAGTGGTTATTGCAAAAGGGATGGAAGTTGTCAACATGAATTTCAAGAGGAGAAAAAAGCCTGGGGTAATTTAAGAGTGGAGAAAGATGCACAGAGAGAAGGACTAAATCCTCTCTAAAAGATGCAACCTGAAAAAAGTCCATGATTGTAAGATGAAAGAGGGGGAGAGCAAGGCAACATCAATTGGCAGTGTTTAAGATGACTAGTCAAGTGAAGGCCAAGTCATGGAGGAAATCAAGGAAGGAGGAGTGTTGCCAGGAGTGCAGGAAGGAGTTGGATCTGGCTCTTGAAAATCATGGGATTTACCAGATTGTTGAGAGAGGACAGCTAATCTTGTGTGGGAAACTGTTAGGAAAGGTGTGTGTGGTATTTCCTCTGGATACAGGAAAGAAGGCAAAGATACTTGGTGGTGGAATGAGGATGTTCAAGAGAGCATTCACAAGAAGAAGTTGGTGAAGAAGAAGTGGGATGGACAGGGAGCTTACGTTAGCAGAAGTAACACTTTTATGCTCGACAACAACCTGTATCAGGTGACTAAGCAGACCAAAAAAGCTGGTAGAAATGTGCAGAGGGTAATGCAGGATAGAGATGGAATGTGCGCATGAATGTGGGTAGAAGATGAAAAGAGAACCTTCCCGACATAATGAATGTGGAGAATGTGAGGGAGAGGAACAAGGATGGGGGATCAGTTGTGGAGCTGAAAGTGCAGGAGATTGGTGAGACAGAGGCGAGGAAGCCTTGGAAAAGATGATGACTGTAAAGGTGGGTGGCCCTGGTAACATAGCTTTGAAGGTATTGAGATGTCTGGGGGAGAGCAGCTGAGCTTCTTATCAGATTGTTAAACACAGATTTATAGAATGGGAGGATGCTTGAGGAATGGGAGAAGAGTGCACTGTTGCACTTGAAGAAAAAGGGGGTGTGCAGGTTGTCAAAATGATAGAGGCATAAAGCTGATGAGCCACAAAGTGAAGAGTTTTCAGGGAGTGCTGAAGGAGATGGTCAGCGGGGGACCTACAGAAATTGAGTAAAAGATTGGCCCGCCGTGGAAGTAGGGTTACATCAGGGATCAGCACTGAGCCCTATCTTTCTTGCAATTGTCAGATTGGCAGATGATGTCAGGCAGTAGTCCCCGTGGACAATGAAGTTTGCAAATGAAATTGTTTTCTCTGTTTTGGGTATCTAGTTAGGTTATCTGAGAGGTACTGGAGAGTAGAGGAATGAGAGTCAACAGGAGGATGACAGCCCATGTATATGAAGAGTATATGAGAGTCAGGTAGATGGACAAGTGAAGTTGCAAGCAGTACTGACAGCGAGGAGGAATGACTTGAAATATCTTGGGTCAACCGTCAAGAGTAATGGACAGTATGCTAGAGGGCTGAAGAATAGAGTGCAGGCGGGATGTTAAGGGTAGAGGAGAGAGTCGGGGCTGATTTGTGAGAAACGAATATTAACCAGACTGAAGGGGAAGGTTTAGTCAGACCTGCCACAATGGTTTAGAAACCGTGGCCCTGTCAAAGCGATAGGTGGCTGAGCTGGAGGTGGCAGAGATGAAGATGCTGAGGTGTTCTTTGGAAGTAACCAGGTTAGACAGGGTTGAAAATGAGCCCGTCAGAAGAGCAGCAAACATGGAGAAGGATAGAGAGGCATTGAGGTGGTAACGATATGTGCAGAGGAGAGATTGTGGATATATTGGAAAGAGGATGTTGGAGACAGAGCTGTGAGGCAGGGGGAAAATAGAAAGACAGTAGAGGAGCTTCATGATTGTAGTGAAGGAAGACACAGGAGCAGAGAGCGTTTGAGTTGATGATTGCAAGGACAAAAATAGGTGGAGAGCGACAAACTGTTGTGGTAACTCCCAAAGGGAGCAACTGAAGGAAGAGTATTCAGTTGTGAAATCTTGATTATTTAGTTCAGTTGAATCACACTTTTGTTGCGCTTTGCTTTGTGTGATTCATATGTTCAGGTCTGTACGCACTGTTGTATCATTATTCACCTCATGCACATGTCCCTTCAGATAGAAGAGGAGAATGCAGCTCTACTCGCTGCCTTGACGGACAGTCTGGATGGAATGGTGGATCCTGAAGTTGGTGGGCTCTCTGTTTTCCATGCCCTAGAAGAGGAGTACAACCAAGAAGAGGAAGAAGATAACAGTATTCCTCTCATTGGGGAGGACATCAGCCAAGCCTCTAGGGGTGAAACAGAGGATCCTTCTCTAGTAAGAACACTTCTTAGCAATACAGTGACAAGGGTATTGATGTAGTTGATGCTTTTTGACATTTGTTCTCAAAGGAAATGGTTTTATGTCAATCATAATGTTATTATGGATAAACCGCCTATCATGATTGTGCTCTGGTGATCAGCAGATCAATCAAATTAGATGAAAAAGCAAAGAAAATATCAGAATAAGTGGTTCACTTAGTAAAAAACAATTTCTACCATTCTACATTAAAATATTTCTGTAATAATGATAATAATGATGATGATGATGATAGTAACAATAACAATAATAACAACAACAACAACAACAATAATAATAACAACAACAGTAATTATGCATTGTTACCATGTTATGAGAATTTATTTGGTGGTGTTATTTGTTTTAAGTATCATAAGTAATTATAAGCCCCTTTAGATGACCTAATGAGTCAAGTTTGAACCGTTATGAATTTGTACATCTTTGGCCTTTTCAACATGTGTGCAGATTTACATGTTTGTTTTCGCTCCATGCCCCAGATTCTTTCACACAGTGCTGATGGATGCCTCTCCTCTCTCACACACACACATTCACATGCACTAACACATGGGTCTCTCCATGTTTTTCTGAATTATACCTCTAAGGATTGATCTTGCTCCTTGGCTCTCCCTCTACATCTACAATGCCCAGCTTCCCTTAACCTACAGACATCCCTCACTTGAGCTGCAACATTTCTTAATCCCTCCTCATGAAATATCATGTGTTTTTTTCCTCAGTTCGAATAAATGCAGGCTGGCCCACACAAAGAAGCCTAAATGAAAAAGGGATGTATGTGGTGCAATAACTTAAGATTATGGTTGCAATCCCTTCTTTTGGCATATGGGGTAAATCTAGATTTCACAAAGGCACGCAGCAGAGGGTTGCTGTTGAGGTTTTCTGGTCTCCATTTCAGCAGCCTAAAAGCAGCTGTTTTGCTCCTAGTCAAAGAGCTGCATACAAACATATGTCAGTTGCATGGCCATCTGAACTCATTCTATAAAGCAGGGGTAGGGAGCCATATATGGCTCTTTCAGTGTCGTCCCCCAACCCTGCCCCTGCTGATGCCTGATGACGCTTGGACACTGAACGCTGACAGACCTTGTTTAATCTTGGTAGAGTCCGGTGCCTGTCCAGAGTAGAAACTGACTTCATACAGCCCTGAGTTGCAGACGCTGAGCTTGCTGCATAACAGGAGAGTTGCTGAAATCTTTCACTCACA
>OMPJ01012049.1:0-25355 GCA_900312935.1 Carapus acus
TTAGCTTTTAAATTTCCAGGCTGCTCTCGATCTACCGGTCGATTTACGTTCCTACCCTCACCTATGGTCATGAACTTTGGGTCATGACCGAAAGGACAAGATCTCGGGTACAGGCGGCCGAAATGAGTTTCCTCCGTAGGGTGGCGGGACGCACTCTCCGAGATAGGGTGAGGAGTTCTGCCACCCGGGAGGAGCTCAGAGTAGAGCCGCTTCTCCTCCTCATCGAGAGGAGCCAGCTGAGGTGGTTCGGGCATCTAAACCGGATGCCTCCCGGACGCCTCCCTAAAGAGGTATTCCGGGCATGTCCAACTGGGAAGAGGCCGCGGGGAAGACCCAGGACGCGCTGGAGGGACTATGTCTCCCAGCTGGCCCGGGAACGCCTCGGGGTCCTCCCAGAGGAGCTAGAGGAGGTGTCTGGGGAGAGGGAAGTCTGGGCTTCCCTTCTGAGACTGCTGCCCCCGCAACCCGGCCCCGGATAAGCGGCAGAAGATGGATGGATGGATGGAATTAGGTCCATTTTGCACTGCTGAATGCAAAAATGACATCCATATTTCTCAATCAAATCAGGTTTTTATGCTTATTTGATTTAGAAAAATCTGATTTTCTGACAGAACAGATTTACATTTTTGTGAAATTATCAGTTGATTTTTGTCAATATTTGCCATTCTAAAAAGGTTCAAGGAGAAAAAAAATCATCATATTAATCAAATGGAGGAATCCTGCCACTGATGTTCAAGTTGAAGACATGTACTGTTATTTCATCACAGTGAGCTACAGGATGACGTGCTGATTCAAGATCAGGATACTTGAGCCTGCTTTGGTTCTTTCAGGTCATCTCAGTCATATCAATAGTGCAGAAGTAGCAGTCAGTGACATGATTTGTTGTCCAAAAATAATTTTCTAACAGAATGAATTAATCAAATGAAGGAATCCTAGTTACCGATGTCAAGAAGTTCTCCAAAGACATGTACTGTAATTCTATCATAGTGAGCAACAGGATGACGCGCTGATTCAAGATCAGGATAGTTGAGGCTACTTCGGTTCTTTCTGCTCATCTCAGTCACATCAGTGGTGCTTTCAGAATGGGCAGCCCCCTCACTCTTGGGACCCTCCCTTACTGCATGACATGGTGTGCATCCATGTGTGTATTTGTAAGAGTGAATTCATTAACTGCAAGAAATATAGAATAGTTTTGCATCACATGATGTGAAAATGCCTGCTCATGTCAACAAAACCGTCAAAAAACATATATGTGGCTTACTTCAGAAAGTTGACCCAACTGAGCAAAACCAATGTCAGTTTTGGACTCAGCACATCAAAATTATCCTAGATCACCTAAAACAAAAACTTAAACCACAGATTTGTTGTTGACCTGTGTTGTCGATCAGGGCCCACAATGCAAAGAATCAATTTGGGCTTCCAACTCATAAAACCCATTTCCCAGTCCATTCATTCATTCATTCATTCATTCATTCATTCATTTCCTACCCGCCTCTTACCCATTGCTGTCACGGGGGTCTGCTGAAGCCTATCTCAGCACTCTTTGGGTGAGAGGCAGGGAATACAGCCTGGACAGGTTGCCAGCATATTGCAGGTCTCCCCTGGTGTCATGAAAGTGCTTCACTTTGGTTCGATTGTCTCAGTTCAGTTCAATATGGGGAAGACTGCAGACTTGACAACTGGCCAGAAGACCATCTTTGATACCATCCACAGGATGGGTAAGCTACAAAAGCTCATAACTAATGGGGCTGGCTGTTCACAGAGTGCTGTGTCCAAGCATATCAACAGAAAGTCTAGGAGAAGGGCAAATTTTGGTAGGAGAAGATGCACTGACAAAAGCGATGACCGTGGGCTTCACCGAATTATAAAACATAGAAGATTCAAGAATATGGCAGAGATACAGAAAAAGTGGAGTGAGGCTGGAGTCACAACTTCAAAAACCATCACATTCAGACGCTTCGAGGAAAAATGAAGGGCACCAGACCCAAAAACAAAGAAGAGCTGATATCAATCATCAGGGAGATCTGGGGTTCCACGACTCCCAGGCAATACCACAGGCTGATTGGAGCTGCTGCCATCTTTTATGAGTCTTTTAATCTGGGTTGTTGTCTCAGTGATACGCAATGCCATTATTTTTGCGGTGAATTTTATGATCATTATGTCGTGTGTAGGCGTAAGTGTGTGTATATGTACTGTATATATGTATTTTCGTATGCATGTGTAGGTGCCCGCATGTGTAGATGAAGATGGATGTGTATGTGTGGACGTATTCATGAGTGCGTGAAAGGTGGCATGTGTGTATATGTGTATTTATGGCTGTGTGTATGGTTGCATGCGTATCTATTGTACTTTTTAAAATCGCACTTTAGCGGGGATTGCACCGTATAATTTCATTTCACTTTTTGTAATGACAAGGAGGGACATACAATTCTATTCTACTCTATTCTATTCTGATTGCCACAATACTACGGCACACCCAGGGGGTGATTAAGGCGAAGGGATTCCCAACCAAGTATTGAAGATTGACGTATTGTTTTGACAGTACCGTATAGTTCCGAATATACGATGTTTTTTTTCCCCGGAAAACCTCTTTGAAAAATTGGGGTCGTCTTATTTTCGCGGACGAGGCTTTGAACAGTTTTACCAGCGTCTCTCTCTCTCTCTCTCTCTCTCTCTCTCTCATACCAGAGATACGCGGCTTGACAGCGGCACAAGTGATCAAACTAATCGAAAAATGTTATGATGCTAACTGCAAGATTATTGTGGTGATTGCTGCCGAGGGATCTAGCAATATTCAAGTGGCCAAACGATACGGAGTCACAGAATGTGACGAAGGTGGCGCGCTTAAAAAGAACGTCTGAAAAACTCAAACACTCAGCGAAAAACATTTTTAAAAATCGGCCAATTCCATCAAATCGACGGGCAAGCGTGTGTGATTACATAGCTGAAAAGGCGTAGATTCGTTCCGCGAACACTTAACCGATCCTGTGAGAGGAGAAAAAAAAAAAAAAACGTCGTGGGATGATCGCAGACTGCTGATCATTCCAGGTGGGATAACGAGCAGCTCCACGAGTTTGATCTGGTCGGCAACAAGCTGTTCAAGGATTATTTGAGTAAGAAATACACTGAGTGGCTCTAGGCTGGTGATCATGCCGTAAACTGGAATCAAGAAGCAGTTTGCTCTCATGTGAATGGGATACTGGACAGGGGGATGATGAGTGTGGGCGTGAGGGACTCCGAGAAGGGCAGAGACATATGTAGATAATATAGAGAGTGAGCCCAGAGAGCCAGAGGGCGCTGCTTGTGAGGGGTAAATAGTCACAGGGAGAAAATGTTTAATTGCTTCCATTGCTGTTTTGTTGAGTTAGAGGTCCACTGCAAAGGCATGTGTAAATATTCCTCTATGTCAAATTGTAAAAATGTTGTATTAGGTTTTTCAAATATAATATTCTTCGTGATGAAACTAGATTTTGTCCAAAAAAAGCCTTTTTTCCAAAAATCTGTCTTGGAAAAAGAGCACAGTCTTATATGTGGGGTCGCCTTACATTCGGGTCAATATGGTACCACGTATTGATTGATTTGATGTGGTCCTAATTTCTTTCCCGTTTTCCTGCAGAAACTGGGAGGTAAATGGTGATTTCTTCATAGTAGTATTTGAATTCCTGTTTTTATGTCTCCCAGTTGGCCTGGGAATGCCTTAGGATCCTCCCAGAGGAGCTGGAGGAGGTTCTGGGGAGAGGGAAGTCTGAGCTTCCCTTCTTTGACTGCTGCCCCCGCAACTTGGCCCCAGATAAGCAGAAGACAATGGATGGATGGATGTTTTCATGGGTTTTATGAGCTGGAAGCCAAAAATCAGTAAAATTGAACTGATTTTTGAATTGCTTATATTGTGGGCCCTGAATCCGTAATCTATGAAAGTTTATCTTTATGAGTGGAATTATGGAAATAAATGAACTTTTACACAATATTCAAATTTTTTTGAAAGGGTGTGTGCAGTCTCAAAGACAGGAGGCTGAGCTGGTGGTGGTAGAGATGAAGATGCAGAGGTTATGTTTTTGAGTAAGACATGATTGAAAATGAGCACAACAAACAACTGAGGTGGAGTGATGTGGGGATGAACTGTGAAAAGAAGAGCAGCGTCTGTATGTTGATATCAATTTCTTGTGTAAGCTGAGGAGAGTCTGGATTCCAAAATTGTGAGGATCAAAGAGAAAATATCATGTGCTCCACAGTATTAAAGTTACTGAAAACAGCACTAACTGATTCTCTTTACTATCAGTAATCTCCACCATTTATGTCTCTATTTAGGCTACATTTCGAAATAAGGACAGACTCGCTGCACTGTCTGCCTTTTGTTGTTTCACTTAGCTCTTTTTCTTCTCTTTTTTTAACATAACTTTTCCTCATGCCCTTTCTTAACAATTGGTGTTCATTTCAGTCTCAACAATAAGTTTCAAACTAGTAGACTTCTAAGGATAAAAAAAGGAGGAAAAACCAAATGGCACAACTTAAAATAGCATGGTAAATAAATACTGACCTGGTACCAGAACAACACAGGTCACAAGTAATGTTTGCACATCAAATAAAATGTTAAATGGGCTATAGCCATTTCAAATCACAAGGCTGAAATAGGCTACTCAAACTGCCTAGAGACTGAAGTTACATTCGCCCTCTAACACCAACTTTTTCACATTCGGCTTAGCCGCTGTCAGACTTGTGTGCAAAAAGTCCTCCAAAGACTCATGTGTTTATATGGAGTTCATCTTGGAGAACGCAGCCTCGCAGGTGTCGGTTGAACCGAACATGGTAAGCACACACATAGCCAGCGTCTTCAGTGTGCCATAGTTCTTGGGAAAAGACGTCCAAAATGCACTCAGTCTTTCAGCACCATGGAGAGCGGCCTCCATGTCGCCTGCGGCCTAGATTTTAGCCAGCTCGCACTGAATAGCCGCCTCAACCAACGGCATCATTTTCACCACGTTTGTGGAGAATTCTCTGCTTGGGCTGATGGTTAATGGGTCACGCACAAATCTGATGACATCCTTGGAAATGAAAGAGTCATCGAATCAGCAGAGAAGTTGTCTTTCAATTATGTGATGAATGTCCTCATCTTGTCTATTATGTTGCTTTTCCCACTGTCTTCGGTGTGTTGAAGTGAAGCAGCTTCCCTGACAACAAATCTGCAAGGAACAGATCAAGATTGTTTCCAAAGGCATCAAGTTTTAACACCAGATCCTCCGCTGATTTTTTAGAATCAGAGAGAGATTAAGTGTCTTCAAATGGGAGAAAATGTCTATCAAAAACGCAACGTTTCACATGTATTCTTTGTCTTGCATGATGCTGCTGCTCTTGATTTACTTTGTTTCAAAAAATCCACTACTTGGGCACGGAGTTCAACAAAGCGCTCCAGTGATTTGCCCTTATTGAGCCACCACATGTCATTTTGGAGTAACAGGTCATCATGAGAAGCCTGGGATTCGAGCATAAATTTGCCGAACAGGCGGTCCTGCGTGCTTGAATTTCCCCTGATGTGGTGAATAATTTTCATTCTTTTTCCCATCACCTCTTTGAGCCCCCCGCTAAGCTTTTCGCACAGCACCTTTTGATGGATAATACAGTGAAGTGCATTACTTTTGGGAGCGACAGTCTGCTCACCAGACCCTTATTTTTGCCAATCATGGCAGGTGCACCATCTGTCACTGTCAGGTTGATTTTTTCGATGGACTATCCATGGCTTTTAAAGAAATCCTCCAGTTTTCCAAAGATGATGTCTGCAGTGGTGTTGTCCTCTAGTGGAAGCAATGCTAGCAGCTCCTCTCAGAAATCTTTGCCATCAAAGTATCTGACAAAAATGCACAACTGTGGAATTTCGGTGTTGCCAGTGGACTCATTAGTAGCCAGTGAAATGTATTTGGCTTCCTTGATACCGTCAATGACAGCTTGCTGGACATGCTCCGCCAAGACTTGTACATGACGTGCAGCAGCTGAAGTAGAGAGAGGTATTTGTTTGACGGATGCAATAACTCTGTCCATGGATTTGTTGGGGGCAAGTTCCTCCAGAATGGAGACCATGCACCCCTTTATAATCTCACTTTCCGTGAAAGGCCGGTTATGTTAGAAAAGCACCCAAGAAGCCTGTGGGGATGCATACGTTACTCTCTCTTGATCAGTTAAAGTTCTTGCACAAGAGTAGATTTCAACATGGCAATTTTTCTCCAACGGGATTCAGGATATGAATCCTTGAAATTTGTATGGTGTGGTGACGGCACAGATTATTTTCTTTTGCAACAGCAACAGTTTTGTTGCAAATCAGGCATACAAGTTACGCATTTCGGAAGGTTTGCATGATGAATGCATACTTTTTAGTCCAGTCATCATTAAAGGATCTTTTTCCCACATCAACTTTTTGTTTCATGGCCTTTGAGAGTGCCATTTACCTGTGTTAAGGGGCCTTTTCCTTTCACTTCTGTGGGGTTTGTTTTTTTGTTAAGTTGCCTTAACTGAGTTGAGGCAAAATATCTCCATCACTCTTGGTGGTTGCCTGTGGTGTAACTGACAGGAGCCTGACTCGTAAAGGTTAGAAATGCCTTCATAATGAAATGGAGAAAATGCATAAACAATAATAAATCAAATAATAATGTCATGCCAAAACTTGATTTTGATTTAATTTCTATTTGAGGGTCCGGCCCCAGAGTTGACTGTCTGGTAAGATTCTGGCCTTCTGACAAATGTAGCTGGTGACCCCTGCTCGAGCCTCTGTCGAAGGATCGGATGGTTGATGGTGTCAAACGCAGCACTGAAATCCAGAAGCATAAGCACAGAAATAAGACCTTTACCTGAAGCAATCAGGAGGTCATTTGTGACCTTCACCAGTGCTGTCTCAGTGCTGTGATGCACTCTAAAACCTGACTGAAATTCCTCAAAAAAACTATTGCTCTGCAGGTAGTCATACAGCGGATTGGCAACAGGTTTCTCCAAGATCTTTGAGAGAGAAGTAAGGTTAGAAATAGGTCTGTAATGAGCCAAATCCCAGAATCAAGAGTTGTTTTTTGAGAAGAGGCTTAGTCAACACAACCTTGAAAGACTGTGGTACGTAGCAAGTTACTAAAGACGTATTACTCACACTTAGTATAAATGTTCCTATTAAGGGCACGACTTCTTTGAGCAGATCATTTGGAACAGCGTCTAACATACAGGTTGATGACCTAGCTGAGGACATCATCCTGGTTAGTAAGGGAATGTCGATAGGGGCGAAACAGTCGAGGAACGGACCCGGCTCTGAGGGCACTGGACCTGAGGTTATATCCTGTATACCAATGTTTTAGGGAATGATATCATTGATTTTGCCTCTCATAACTACAATTTTATCATTGAAGAAGCTCATGAATTCATCACTGCTAAGATTTATAGAAATGCCTGGGTCGGTAGACTCATGACGCCGAGTCAGCTTGGCTAAGGTGCTGAAAAGGAGCCTCGGGTTATTTTTATTTTCCTCAATTAATGAGGAGTAATAGGCAGCTCTGGCATTACACAGGACCTCTATAGGTTTTCAGGCTGCCGGGTCCTCTCAAGTCCTCAGAGTTTTCCTCAATTTTCAGGTCTGTGAGTTATACCATGGAGTCTGTCACTTCTGTTTCATCTTTTTCTGTTTTAGAGGAGCAATTGCATCAAGTGTCATTTGCGGAGAGCTTGCAGTACTTTCAACTAGCTGATCTATACTATAAGGACTGAGACTAGCAAAGGACTCCATTGTTGGAGTGAGAAAGCACTGATGGAATTGCCCTGTTAAATCTAGCTACAACATTGTCCGATATACATCTAGTGATAAAAGTTTTGTCCAGTGGTGTGTGATCCTGAAGCAGGAATTCAAATGTTATTAAGAAGTGGTCTGACAGAGCAGGATTCTGAGGGAGAACCACCGACTGCACGACTCCAATACTGTATGTTGGGACAAGGTAGAGAGTGTGAATAACAAGATGAGTGGGTTTATTTACCATGTGAGAGAAGCAAGTACAGTCCAACGATGAAAGAAAGGCAGTGCTAAAGCTATCAGTCTCAACATTCATGTGAATATTGAAATCACCCACCATAATCACCTCATCTGTCCTGAGAACTAAACATGACAGAAACTCAGAAAATTCACCTAGAGACTCCGGGTCCGAGAGTCCGGGTCCGGAGGCCGGTACACTGTTACAAATAAGGTGGGTTGTAGTATTTTCCAGTTACTCTGTGACAAGGTAAGAACAATGCTTTCGAAGGAGTTGTAATGGGCTTTAGGATCAGGTTTGATAAAAAGGCTTGAGCTGGAAATGAATGCAACCCCACCTCCTTGGCCAGTGTCTTTAGGAATGTGAGTGTTAACGTGACTGGGAGGAGTAGCTTCATTTAGGCTGATGTACTCTGTGGAGCATCCCCAGGTTTCAGTAAGACACAATATGTCCATGTAACACTCAGATATTGAATCATTAACTGATATAGCTTTAGAGGAGAGGGATCTAATGTTTGATAACCCAGATTAAATTTTCATATCTTGTTGCACAAAAGCAGTAGTGTTGATTCCCATGTGGATGCACAGCGAGGCGTGTGGGGCTTCACCTCTGCCTCCTGGTCTCAACTCTGAATTGTCATGAATTAGTTAATTTGGCTATATTTCTAGAAATAAGGACTGTACCCTCCAAAGTGGGATGTATGCCATCCCTCCTAATCAGGCCAGGTTTTCCCCAGAGGATCTGCCAATTGATAATGTAGCCTACATCATTAACTAGACACCACCTTGACAACCAGTGGTTAAAAGCTGACATGCGGCTTTACATGTCATCACTGGTTACGTCCGGCAGGTGTCCAGACAAAATAACCTTCTCTGCAGGCCCATCGCGTCAGTGCAGGCAACGTAGGCAATTGCCTGGGGCCCCAAGCTGGCGGGGGGGCCCCAAGACTTGTCATGAATAAAATGCAACGACAAACTGTTTGAGTGCCCCTTTTACTTTTGTGATGGTCAATTCAGTAAAGCGCAATGACGGGATCCCCCTCAAGGGTGTTGGAATCCCCCTCAAGGGTGCTCCCTCTCACTACCTGGCAGCCAGAAAAGGAAAAAGAGGAGAGAAGAGGAGGAATAGAAAAAAACAAGATAGATAAATTACTCTAGATTGAATAGGTGTCTTGTACAAATGGTGAAATTTAGCAGCAGGTGGGCTAGCAACAAAATATATAGGTAATGTATTTGTTAGCTACCTGCCTGATGGTCAATGCTAGCAACAAACAAGAACTGTGTGCAAGGGACATGCGGTCAGGGGAGGCAGGTGAGGCAGAGCTTCACTTGTCATCCTGACAAATAATGAGAAAAAAAAAGATAACATAAAATGCATGTTAATATGTGTTGTCTGATCTTTATGTATGACTAATTTCGAACATTTCTATAGTGAAAATCGCTGATTTCCTGACAGGAGATATGCAAATTCGAAGAAACGCAAGGAGCGGCAGCAACGAGCCTAACACCACCTCTAAATGCGCAATCCTTTGCAGACTGGGTTGATACAATCAATTAGTGCGTGCCGGTTGCCGTATCTCTTCATGTCGCCAATAAAACATGTGGAGATACGTTTACATACCCTGATATTCCACAGTCTTGCTAATGTCTTCAGCCATTGAATTTAATGTTTAGTTTTGCTGATGGGACATAAAACCGCAATGAAAAGGCACAGGGTGAGGCACGACAGTACTCTGCCGCCCCGTGCCTTTTCACTACGTGAGCCTACAGGTGCTTGTTGCTGCTGCTGTTTACACTGTGTGCTGAATATGGCTGCACACTTTGATGTTTATTACCTTCTAAGAAGAATGCTGATCTGTTCCAGAATCACTGTCAATCGTATTCAAGGACACAACATCGCAAAAGCATTGTAATAGGTTTTGATGAAAGTAGCAGCTTCTCTGCTGTGCTAAGTACTCCTTTGTGACAACATCTACCATATGGGGTAGTAAAACCTACGACGATTTGGTTCTCTGTGCATTATGTAAGTAAACTAGAACATTCATGTCTTGTAGTAGCCTATCCATGACTAGAGTAGTAACTGTCTTTGAAGCACCAGGTTTGTCTTGTCTAATTCTCAAATAGCAAAATCCTGAAATGCTATGTTAACATAAGTATAACTCATTAATTTACTAAAGCATAAGTAAGTCTGTGTTCTAAACATTTAACTTTACTTAAATTTAACATTTAACTTTAACTTTAACTTTGCAGGTGGAAAGAGACTCCGCTCAGGAGGGGCTCAGCCTGCAGGGGCCGAGGGGGCTTGTAGGCCTCGCTGTGTGGGGGGATGAAGTGGTGGTGGATGAGCAGCCAAAGATGTCCGCCAAACACAAGCAACCAGAAACAAAAGAGAGAGTGGCTCGACCAAAGGTGTCAGAGGTGGGCCTATGCCTCAGCTGGACAGGGAGGCCAAGGACCCACAGAGACATGTGGATGCAACGGAGAATGGGCAAAAGGAAGGGGAGGAGGAAGAAATGCTGGTGGAGGGGCTAAGCAAGGATCCTGTCCCAGGGGACGAAGTATGCCACATCATTTTGACCATCAAGGCTTTTTTGGGGAGGACCAAGGGGCTAAGAGCTGTGAAGGTGGACGACACTTTTGAGGATCTGCAGCTATTCTGCGACTTCGTCAGGCTCCACACGAGGAGCACAGGAGGTCTCTCTCTCTCTCTCTCTCTTTCTCAGCGGGGAACCCAAAACACACGTGCAGAAGCTTTGTTTAGTCAAGAGTTAATTTGCACAGCACAGCGGTGATAGTGAAGGCCGAAGCCTGTGTGCAAGGCTAAATGTGAACACAGGGAAAGTTATGTCAGAGTACAGCAACTGAGACAGAAATAGGGGCAGCGCAAATACAAGGTCACAACAGGCAACATGTCTGCTTGGGGGGACAGGAGAGCAAGGCAAGACAAAGGGCAGGCAAAGGTCACAATTCCAGGCACTAGCCAGATGCAAATCCAAAAACCAAAAGACAAGGCAATCCAGGTGGGCAGAAGACACACTCGAAAAACAGGGACAGGCGAAGTCAAAACCGGGAAGACTGGAACTAGGACATAAACGCTGGAGAGTCATGGGCGTACACAAGAGAATCTGGCAACTTGGACACAGGCATAGGTGATGTTCAGTTGCCAACTGATTGCCTAAGTAGCCAGATGATTTGGGGGATGAGAGGTTGGGGGGCGTTGCTGGTGGGAGGGCTGGTGGAGGGGCTTCCATGTCCATTATCTTGCCTGACTCAACAATAATTTTTGTGACCTCTGACTCGCGTAACCGTGTGTCAGTACCGCCGCCGTGAATAATAATTTTGTCACATTTACGCTTAAACCATGCCAGCCGTTTTAAATGTGATTCAGTGTACCTGCTGTTGTGGCTTTCACATTGCTTACTACGGAGCTGCAGATAATAACAGTTTGTCTATCAGCAGATGGAGAAAAATGTATTAGAAACGCAGACAGGCTGGCGTACAGGCTGGTTAGCCACGGGCTTCAGTTTACAGCTACGCGTCCTACGGACAGCCACCCAACTGGCCTGACTTCCTATTTGCTGGTTGCTGCCGGGGGGCTAACAGAAGCTAAGGATCTGGCACACAACTAAATTGGATGATTCTCGCTTAGCCTGGCAGGACAGTCAGAGAACTTATAGAAAGGCCGTCTGTAAGGCCAGAGTTGCCTACTACTCCACACTAACCGAGGAAAATAAAAAAAACCCCAAAGTTCCTTTTCAGCACCTTGGCCAAGCTGACCCGGAGTCATGAATCTGCCAATCCATGTGTTCCTGCTGATCTTAACAGTAATGACTTTATAACCTTCTTCAACGACAAAATTCTAACAATAAGAAACAAAATTAGTACTCTGAGTCATGCATATGCAGTTGCGCAGGATCTGGCCCAGGGCCCAGGGTCCCTACAACTTCGTCCATCCCTAGACTGCTTCTCCCCTACCACCCTCCCTGTATTAACAAAGATGATCTCCTCAGCTAAAACAACAACCTGTATGTTAGACCCTGTTCCAACCAACCTGATCAAAGAGGTCCTTCCCTTATTAGAAACATCTGTACTTAACATGATTAATATGCCTATATTAGCTGGTTACGTACCAGAGTCTTTCAAAGTTGCTGTAATCAAACCCTCTCTTAAAAAACCCACCCTTGATCCAGGGGTCATGGCTAACTACAGACCTACCTACAACTACCTACAACGTTAGATAAGCACTTGTAATGAAGAGAATTGCTCAATTAACCAGGGTTTAACAGGAATAGGCGGAGGGGCTATCTGTGACACCACACACAGGTAACCAGAAATGACGCAGTACAGCGTATTCCAGAGTACGGAGCGGATTTTTGTATTTCAGCACATTTATATCCTTTAAAAAGTGACACCCAGCACCCACCATAATTTCTTTACACATTGTGAATTGTTGCAATGACAATACAGATTCCTGATGATTATTGATTAATTCAGGTTTCTTTTCCTGATAAATTACAGGGATCTGCATTTTAATTGTATCAAAGACACTGCCGTGCAGATGTGGCCCGCGGTGAAAATGAGTTTGACACCCCTGGTTTGGAATGATAGTGGAACCATTTTATAAACAGAATCAGTGCAAACTAACTCTTACTCATATTGTCCGGGTGCTTGGACATCTGCTAAACCAGCGAATGTGTTGTCTGTGTTGTCCTATCCCAAAACCCAGTGACTGGGTCACAAACACCGTGTAATATGTCCTCACTGACCTGGGTGCAAGCAGAAATTCTGAAGTAGAATCACTCATAGGCCAACGTCACATGAAAAAGGGAGGTTTACCGTTTTTTCCTTGATCTTCTGGCTACATGATGTACATGACCAGGATAAGTAAATCCATATGACTTGAGGAAGGTATGGAATTTAAGTACAAATCTGACCTTTCTGATTTGGGTTTATTCATAGTGTCATAGTTTCTTTCGGGTGTATCAAGAATGGGCAGGAAATTTTTTTGCAGAAACAGAATTTCAGAGGTTGACAATTTGTGTTGCATTTAATGAGTTTTATCTCAGAATTAAACAGGTATGACTTTGTACATGTCATGCTGCTTTTTGTGAGAACTGAGCAATCATTCTTTGTTACCTGCCGGCCTGTCCACAGTTATCTCCAATGCTGATTGATTGTTCTCTTTCTTACCTCCTCCATCCTGCTGTTGTGCTCCATTGCTTTTTTCTTTTGTGAAAAGGAGCCTTCTGACTTCCTTTTGTTCCCTTTCATCTTCTGTTTGCCTCAGATCACATTCTTTGTGTCTCTTAATAGTCTGAAAGCCGATATCATCATTTGAAAAGGTAATGATCCCAGTGTGTTGAGATAATGTATGTATGCTGCACAGTGTAATAGCCAGGGTTTTTATTGCCTACCTCATACTAATCCCATAACTGAGGGAATGAGATGACACCTGCAGGGAGGTTTGTGTACGCTGTAACCCCCATGAAAGAATGGCCATTAAAAATGATCAAAGAAATTACTGCTTCAGCAGCACAACACTGCTCTTGTGTCTTGCTAGGTATGCAACCCTTTGCTTCAGCATGAGCACATGTAGCCATGCAGTATGCCTACACACACATACACACATTTCAACATTTAAACAAGTAGTAACTGCTTCACATGGGTATTTTCAAAGAGATCCTCAGTCCTCATGTCCCGGAGGTTGTTGCCTCTGGCTTCCTGCCGGTGTGGATGGACCATGTTTGCAGATAGAAAATGGAGTTCAAAACGCATTTGTTCTCTTCATATTCCTTATTAATGGACATGTCATGGCGGAGACTGTGCTCTATAAAGTAAAAACATTACACATGGATAAGTTTGTCAGTTTTAAAACATTTGTTTATCACATAGATCATATATATGTCATTGTTGACCTGATCCATTGTGGTTGTTCTTGTACTCGCAGGCCTTGTGAAGCGGAACTTCCAAACCATATTGGAGGGCACAATTCCATTTTAAAGGGCTGCCTCAATGGAAGGTGCCAAGTATGGTAGAATTGGAGGGACATTTTTGGTGTGAGGAGTAGTTATTGAAATAATTTTAAAATGTAATAGAACATAGAACATGGTTAACAGTGAGGAGATGAATGTATTTCAAATATTTGTAAATATTGTTGTAGACCAAATGGTTTGTTTTTGGTGGTGATTGATATTAATTATCAATTTGGTTCCTTTTGTAGGACCCACAGGATATACAGGAGGAGCTTGGCGATCCTAGGGGGGGACATTTGACTGAAGTTAGTACAGCGTGCTGGCAGGACCCAAACCAAAAAATACGGGAGGAGCCGACCGACAGAGCTCAGTTTTCCTGTTTCAGCAGAGTTTTTGTGTTGTTAATGCTTGGCCAACATAAAAGGACATATTACCGCAAGTGTTTGCCAATGAATTTCTTTCAGACGTTTCCACTTTGTCTCATATCTACAGATCGGTAGTCATGATCTTGTGTTTGCTGTACATTGAAATATCGACTATGATGGCTGGGATTAATCTCTTTATTTCAAACCATGATTTATCAGTTTTAAGGTTCACATGAATTAATTCTCACATAGCCTCTAGTTTCTTTTTTCCTCCAACATAGCAGCTTGTGCCCCTGAAGTGATGTGTGACATGTCACTAATAAACACCCATCTGCACTTAAACCTATGGCAAAGCTGAGTCCACAGCTATTGCAACTGGACGTGTGTGACAAGGACATGTTGTATATACTGAATGATGCTTTGTGGGTGATGACATTTTTTTTTTAAGTGGAATAGTTACCGTACATTGCTCATCCTGCTGCCTTGCTGTCCCATCTCTGTCAACATTATGTACTTTCTGTCTTTGTGACAGATCAGCACTGACGAGGAGTTGCTTGAAATGTAGCTTATTCACTGGTTGTCATTGCCTCTGGAGAGACCCCAATGTATCAAAGCGTGGAATGTAGTTATTGCCTTGTCGCATAACTGCAACACAGAAATGAAATTGTGTGTACAACCCCTAATATTATTTTGTTGCGTTTTGAATCAGCATATATTATCTGTGCTGGTTTGCCAGATGTACTGTAGCACATCCACAGGAGATGAAACAACATTCAAAGGTTATGTCATTGTATTTTTCAACTCATGTCTGAATGTTTTTGGAACCCTGGCTTTTCACGTCTTAATTCTATATTAAAATTAAAATGATATCAAATCTAAATCCACCACCAAAATCACATGATTTGCTGTATACAGTTTAGATGACATTTCGGGGGCAAATGCCATTAAACAAACAATGCTGTGCTGCTTACTCACAGTTCTCTTCTCTGTACAGCCCCGACAATGAGCTGTGCTATTTCAAGCCTATACCCCACATTTTCTTAATTTTTTTTGTAAGATACTTGTTTCCCTTTTCTAACCCCATCACATTAGTTTTGAGAGTGTAAGGGAGCATTCTAATGGTTGCTTTTCCAATAGTTTGATATCCACAATGGGACACAGTCGGAATAAGGCAGCTATTTCTTTCATCTTTAGATAAATTGTGCCAACGAGTCAGATGAAATATCCCTTTACCTCTCATAATACATGCATTTTACAAAGAGAACCCTGATAAATGTCATTTCATCTTCTAAAGATGTAGGAATGATGTACTCTCACTTCGTTCTGTATGTCTGTCTCTCTGCCTGCCTGTCTGCCTGTATATGTACTGTATATGAAAAGAATATGGTTGTCCTGGGGATCCATTTTGATATAAGGTTCCTCTATTTTATTCCTTCTTCCTGCCCATAGTTTGATGGGTGATTTCATGGCTTTTCATGTATTTGATGGAGGGAAATCCTCCCCCATTAGTTGGTGTCGTCTTGTCATGTATCATGTACGCACAGGCAATCTAATGTTTATTCATGGCATTTGAGGCAATGTCTCAGACTAAACAATTTGGTTTCCTTTTAAGGCACAAAACTACACAAGACTTCAGTTCTAAGGCACATGGACCATGCTGCCACCTTTTGCCATCTGATTCACTCCTCTTCAGCCCTCTCCCAGGTGCATTCCATCATAAATTGCTGCTCTTAAACTCTCTTTTGAATTCTCCATAGATTTTGTCTGTCAAATGTAATCAACTTGACTCTCTGGAAAAAAGATGTCACACAGTTACCTCCTCATGGTTTTGCCCACATTTCTTCCCATCTTGTTTTTGCATTTTGCAGAAGACTTTGATGAAAAGATGAATTTCAGTTGTAATTCTTGTACCCTTGTTGTAGTTGTACTCTTCCCTCTCACATATCAATGAAACACCAACATGGCAAGACTAAAAGGATTTGCCATCTAAGACTCATACACACAAAAAAAGGCACGTTGTACAACCGATGCAGAACTTATCATTATATGCCATTATTAAAGAAAGTGAAACTCTAATGAGTGGTGATCCTTGGCTCATGACCCTGCTGATGTCTTAATAGTGCTTTAAAAGGCGTGTCAGGAACAATTTGCCCTACGGGTTAACATTTACCTTTGCAATCAATAAGAAATCAGGTGTTCACGTGAAGGGGCAGTCAACATCCAGGAAAAACTGGAGGACTTCCATGAAAGACTGGATGACAACAGGAAAGTCTGTACCAGGAGTGGACGGCCAGTCAGCCAACCAACTGGTCTCCAGGCCAGGAGTCACCCACT
The DNA here is from genome assembly GCA_900312935.1 of Carapus acus. Taxonomy (NCBI): domain Eukaryota; kingdom Metazoa; phylum Chordata; class Actinopteri; order Ophidiiformes; family Carapidae; genus Carapus; species Carapus acus. The sequence continues at coordinate 16,659 of OMPJ01012049.1, forward strand.
TAAACTACGAAAATGAATAAGAAAAAACAACCCATAGGCCCCCGAAGAGATGGGATGAAAGATAGGACTAACAGGATGGACTACAAGGAAACAACCAATTCAAAACAGACAATGACACAAAAACCTTCCAATTGTGCAGGTGTGGATATGGAAAAGTGACCACATTCAGGAGGCTGTAAATCCACCAGAGGAAAATGAAGAATGAAAGCATGAAGTAAAGCTGTCAACATGCTTATTGCTCCTGCATATAAGACAAGCAGGATACCCAGCAGGGGAGACAACCACAGAGCCGAGAGACCAAACATTGTTGAAGGCAATCAGGCGACAGAAGAGGAGGGATTCTGTGGAGCAAGACATACACCCCAGGCATGTGAGCAGGCATAAAGTAGACCTCTCAGACCCCCAGCCACTCAGCAAAGAGAGAAAAGGGAACCAGGCGGGGAGTGTATAATCAGGTGGCCTAAAGCAAGCAAGGAAAAGTAATGGCAGAACTTGGCAAATTCCTCTGCCTAGTGCTTGAGCATTTGCTACGTGGCAAAGTGGACGGGTAGCTCCATCTCTTGTGGTCCATTCTGTATGAGGAGTGGAAAGGTAGGTTTGGAATACTCTACAAAACACTGGACAACTCTCCTCTGGAAAAGGGGAGGCGGGAGCCTCCCTAGTCCATTTTGTCGCAGTCATTGAAATCATCCTCCATGGAGCTCCACAGACCTTAAGAGGAATATGGCTGTAGACAGGGCAGACGCTCCCACCACTTCTAAACTACATGGACGATGTCACTGTGGTGCTGCAGACTGCCCCATGCACAAGAGGGTACTTGAGGAGCCTGCATGAACTGGTGACATGGGCTGGATGAAGGTGACGCCCGGGAAATCACAAAGCCTCTCCCTGCAAAAAGGCATCAGGCAGGACAAAACCATCGTTGTTGCATGAGGCAAAGAAATCCCCCAACTGGCCAGCCAGCACATCCATAGGCTAGGTAGGCTGTACAATGCAGACCTGTCAGACAAGCAAGTGGGCAAGGCAGCATGGAAACAACTTTCAGAGGGCCAGGCATGCATTAACTATAGCCAGGTCTGCGGAGAGTGTATGGTGCTACAACTTCACACTGTACCCAAGGCTTATGCGGCCTCTGAAGAGATGGGGCGAGATCCCGTCCAGAACAACCAACAGTATGGACAGGCTTGCCAACTCCTACATTCAGAGATGGCAGCATCTACTGTTATGATTCACTGACACAGGCATACATGTATTTAGGGCAAACTCACTGCAACTATCGTTCCATTTCATCATCCAGGCTATAAGCAGGAGAAGTCCAGATAAGTCCCGGAGCTAAAAGAATCCTCTGATCCTACAACAAGGAATGCACATGTCCCTGTCCAAGCAGGCCAGAAGTAGCAGGCAGGCCTACAGGTAGCAAAGGCCATCGGCAGACTTCAACATCAGGATATCTCTACGTCCCTGGTCCAAGGATACAAAAAGGAAACAAAAAGTCATGGTCATGGAAGAAGGGTTAAGGGCGAACTAGGAGCAGTGCATCATCAAGGCTGTGTCATAAGGATACCAAGGAAGATGGACCACATGGGAAGGTACTCTTAACAGGTCCATTAGCTGGGTTGACCTACGGAATACCTCAGGCCAGACTCAGCTTCCTGCTCAGGGCAAACTATGACACTTTGCTTTGCCCCAGATACCTCCATTAGTTGTATGGCAAGAAGGAGAGCTGCCCTTTCTGCAAAACAGCTGGTGCCAATCCACAGCACTAGCAGTTAGGCTGCAAGAACACAGTGACACAGGTATGCAACTGAGGAAGGCATGATAAATCCTGACAAAACTGGCAGAAGTCCTGAATGGCTGCAGACAACCTACTAACAACCAGCCTGCCGCCAAACAGCACTTGGTTAGTTGCGCAGGTCAGGAGAGGTTAGAGGAGACACCAGCTTTGATGCCAACCGAGCGTCCTTTTGCTGACAAGGAACTGGAGCATCAGGGCAGACAATGGCACACAGTTGATATTCCCCTGTGGGCTCAGACAATGTGCTTTGTTCTGCCACTGACAAGTCGGTCACACTCGGACCTCACTATTCGACGGGAGGAGGGACTCTAAGCCGCCTACAACCGCAAAAGAGCCATGTACACAGATCTAGTTGATGACTGCAGAGTGGCAACAGAGACAAATAAGCATTTGCCACATGGCATGACCATTAGTTTATAGCAAAGGGAGACAGTTTAGATGGTGTCAGAAGGACTGCAGAAGAATCAATGAACGTTTTTTCTCCTGAAAGATTGTTGAACACAAGAACAGACTCTGTACGTTTATTCTCGCTTCCTTGGATGCAAGACAAGGGTGACAACATTGTTTAACTTGCAGTCCTGGTTTTTGGAGTTCTTGCAACTTGTTTGAGAGGAATCATCCATACAGAATTCAAGATTCAAAGCTTTATTGTCATGTGTACAGTAAAGACACATGTTTCCCTGCACACTGAAATTCTTACTTTGGAGGGAAAAAAACACTAGAAAAAAGTCAGTGTGATCACAAAGGGAAAAGAAAATATGTACAGACGAAGAAATAAGGGCAGAAGAAAGACAAATAACTACAGAAAATGATCAATAGGCACTTTGAGAGTGTGCTAAGTGGGGGTTCTCAGAACAGTTCTTAAACAGTCTGATGGCCGTGGGAGAGGGAGAATTCTTAAATCTCGTGGACCTGCCTCTGACATCTGCATCTCCGGCTTGAGGGGAGGAGTGGGAACAGTCCATGTTTAGGGTGTGTGGGGTCTCTGATGATGGAGGCAGCTCTCCTGTGGACTCTGTGGTAGTAAATGCTCAGCAGAGAGGGTGGACATTTTTACGTTTTATGTTTTATGTTCTGTGCAGACTTATTAAGGTGGGAGAAGTAATGGCTCCTTTTCATTAAGGAGCCATTACTACCACTGCTACTACAACCACAACAACTATCATGACTACTACTACTAATAATAATAACACCAACAACAACAACAACAACAGCAACAACAACGACAACAACAAATCAGTCTGTACTCGCCCTAACTTCAAGTTGTTTCTATCGGATTCCCACAAGACTTGTTTGTGTGGGAGGACCCTTTTCTAACTTTCCAAAGACGTAGTCTATGCCAGGATGGACATCAAAAAAACAAGTGCCTTTCTGTTTGTTTTTGACAAACAAACACTGCCATTGGATTTGCACTGTAATTGTATATAATTTACATTCATTCAGAATGTATGTTCATTGCTCCCTACATTTCATGTTCTTTTTACATTTACTCTTACGTTTATTCGGTTACTGCACCATGGACGTGAGAGGAATGCAATTTCAGCCCTCTGTATGTCTGCACCTAGATAGGATCTGACCATAAAGTTGACTTTAACTTTGACTTAAAGTGTATCAGCTCCAGTTGAGTACGAGCCATTCGCAACAGTGTACCATATGTTGCAGATAGGTGAGAGCAGGGGATCCATTGATGGTTTGGTCGCTGAACCAAGCTGCTTCAAGGTGCCAAGCATTTTCGATAATTCTATGAGTGATCCCAGTTCTCACTTTGGACTGTTTGCCTTGGCATCAGAACCAGATGTAATGTTTAGTATAGGACCGGGGCGCTCATCATGTTGAGGCCCCTATTGAGCAGGTGTTCAAAGAACACCAAGGCAACATAGGTGAAGTGGTGAAAAATAGAGGAGAGTCCTGAGAGGTGGAGGCGGTGTGGTCAGGATAATTTCATTTAACCATCTAAAAGATTTACAGTAACAGTTAAATCTTGGGGGACCAGCGTTAGGTAAATGTGTACATTTTAACTTGATGAGTTATATTCTAACCCATTAATCCAGTGCTGGTCCTTATCCATGACCTGGTTATTCCTCCTTCCCATCACTGATCATCTGTTTGCATCCTCTTCATGTCCTCTTTTCTCCACTTTTAGAATATTCAGAATGTTTTCTTGTTCAGGATCAACATTATCTCTTTAGTTACCTAGGGTTTATTGTACTGGCAGATGGTCCAGGTAAGGATGACATCTTCTGCATTAAGGTCGATGTAGGCAGTGGGCTCTTCTGTCTTCAGCTGCATGGGTGAGGTCAGACATTTTATAACTTAATCATTAGTACAAGTCACACATTCCAAAATTCACTGTTGAGCAAAAAATCTGGCAAATATTCCTACCTTAAGATATAAAAATGCAAATCTGCGAACCTCTGCAAATGCCAGAGAAAGAAGAGGGGGTGACAAGGGTGAGTGAGTGGTGAGTGAGTAGTGGAGCAGCTAGGTAGAATAAGGTTGTATAGCCAACTGATTGTTGTGATGTTCTAGTGTGTTCTTCATTCTATCCGACTATCTGACATGACAGGTGCATTGTGCACGTGCATGATGCATCTCTCTATCTGTTGAACAACCATCTAGATGGGAAGGCTCAACAGCAGCTGTACTTTCTGAGGAGGCTTAGGAAATTCGGAATTCTACAGCTGCGTGATTGAGTCTGTCCTCACCACCTGCATCACTGTGTGGTATGGCAACTTGACGGCAAAGGACCGCAAAAGCTTGCAGAGAGTGGCAAAGGCCGTGTCTAAGATCATTGGGACACCACAGCCCTCTCTGCAGGGCATCCACCATCAAAGAGTCTACAGGAGAGCTGCCTCCATCATCGGAGACCCCATACACCCGCAACATCCTCACTCCTTCCCTCAGGCCGGAGATACAGGAGTGTCAGATGCAGGTCCACAAGGTTTAAGAACCCCTTCCTTGTAAACTGTTCTTGTTCTTTAAGCTGCTCCCTTCAGAGGTCGCCAAAGCGGATCAACCCTCTCCTCCTATTTCAGTCTTCAATTCATCATCAGTCGAAATACCTACTGCCCTCATAACTTATCTACATCCATGAACTTCTCCAGGCACAACATCCACCTTGTAAACCTTCCCTTTCAGTTGAGCTGTTATTGGCCTGTCACAAAACACTCCTGACTGTCTCTCCATCAATGCCACCCTGCCTACACTCTATAATTCACGTCTCTTGTGTCCGTGTCTTGGAATAGTTGATCCAAAGTATCTACCGTCATTCTTTCTCACTATCTCTCCGCCTTGCAACTTCACCTATCCACTTGCGTTACTCTTATTATTTCAAATGCACTCTGTCTTGAGGTCCGCTCCAATGACCAATCCCCTGCCTCTGAGTACACTCTACAACTTCATCCAACATGATCTAGAAATCCTCTTTCTCTTCCGACATGCATCCAACCTGTTGGGCGCACGCTGACAAGATTGAACATAAGTCCTTCTATCATAGCTTCAAGTTCAGAAGCCTGTCAGTGGCTTTCCCTATCTCAATAACTCTATTTACAAAGTGTTCGTTCAGAATGACTCCTACTTCATTTTACTTTCCATTAAGATTTGTGAACGATGTATTTATTTGTGGCACAAGTTTTACCCCTGAAGCCAGCCGGAAGCAACTCTCACCGTTTTTCCATGCTTGGGACTGGCAAAAGACCTCCACCACATTAGGTAGTGAATTTCTTGTAGCTGGTTTCCAACATTCCAACAGTTGGTAGAGAAACACAAACTCAAGTGGGAATATGACCAGAGTTTGCTCTTGCTCCCAAGAAATTATTTTTCAGTCTTCCCTTTATTTCTTATGTTAATGATACATGACAGATATTTCAAATCATTACAGTGTCACGAAAATCCAATTTTTCTCCAGCCAATGTGGGAAAGCTATTAAGAGCTATAAGTGCTCTTCATCAAATACCATTGTTTTGGTTTAATGTTTGTAATTGGGCCCAATTTAGAATGATTTAATGTTGAAATGTTGATGTCTCTTTACACGCCTCTAACAAATCCTGCTCCTCATCACCACGTTGGTGCTGTTCAAGGTGTCATGGATTCATTTGCCATGTATTTGCTCTTAAGGATTAATTTGTTTCTGTGCTTGAATCTGAATAGATCAGTTGATAAACTCAGATTCACAATTGAGACATTTGAGGGATACTATTCTCTGGCAGTGATTTCCCACTATTTTACTTATATGTGGTGGGGATGAGGATCATTAAAATGCATTATTTTGTTTATGTTTATGCCCTGGCAATTGAAGCATTTTTTTTCATTCGAATTTGTAATTTTGCTGTTTGGCATTTGGTACCCCCTTGTAGTAATTTAGTAGCTTTTTTAAGTTGACGACATCTTGTCCTCGTAACTGGACTCTAAATATGTGTAGTTTAAAGCTGTCAGTTGATGAATGAAGAAAGTTGGGGTCCAGTCAAGGGCCAGTTCTGATCTATTGGTGGGCAGTGTGTACTACTGGATGGTAGAGGACACACACGCACCAGTCATCTGTGTTCACACATGTCATGTCAAGCAATATGTTCTTCAAAAAGACATATAGAAGCATTCAGTCCATTATCCACAGCAGTTATTTTGAATACTATCCTCATCACACAGCTTGGACCAAAGTGTGACGTAAACTTAAATGTGGATTGTGTGCTATTGTATATTGGGAATTTTACGTGTGATGAAAAATATAGAGACATCTCTATGGGCATGCAGGTGCTATAGAATGCTCTCGATAGAATAGAATAGAATAGAATAGAATAGAATCCTTTGTTGTCATTGTAACATTGTTTCCAATATCAAAGTGATAATCTGTTAAGCAGCCACACATAACAGCAATAACACATTGAGAATCTGTACAAAAACTACAGTATTAGAATAAAACTGTACCAAAACAGGAGTACAGAGTCACTATCTCAGTATAGAGTGATGATTGCAATAACAGTGGCTGTGCATCCCTCTGGTCTGTAGTGCATTGTCAAAACATGTGTGCTGGGTTATGGTTAACATGGTAAACATGCACACTAGGTGATCCCAAACTGTCCATAGGAGTGAGTGTGAGTGGTTGATGGCTCTGTGATGGAGTGGCAATATTTCCTCACTTCCCTTTTGTATATTTAGCCCTTACTAGGCAGTTACAGAGGGAGAATGGCTGAGTTGCCTTTGTAACAAACAGCCTTACGTCTTTGAAAATCGAATCTCTCCAAAGTCAAGTGTTACGAGGAAATTTGTGAGGGTCTTGAGCAATTGTTTGTTGTTGGGTTCAGGAGAAGAGGAACAAGGAATTATAGAGTAAAAGTGGACATGACTCCCGTAAAAACCCTTCTAATGTGCCAATCAGTCTGCCAGTAGAACTGCCTCAATTCTCCTCCTGTGTTCCTCTCACTCTCTTTGGCCGCCCTTGCATAACAGGGAAAGCAGACCAAATGTGATTCATATCTGAATTTGTCATTGTAATCCCATTTTTTCAAATCTGATCCAGTCCAACTTAATACGTACGTAACTGGATGTATCTGATGATCTCAAAAGACATCAATGACGGTCACGTTATGCTTCATCCGAATTTGTGTCATTGGCGTGATACAGTCTGGACTGGACTGAAATATACTCATTAACAGGTGTCACATCCATATTGGTAAACACAGCGTCCAAGGCGTGATGTCATTTCTTGTCCTGAACGTTTGTTATTGTGGGAAAAGAGACATTTGGCAGCCCACAGTCTTGCAAGTTATCCTCTGCTGTTTACTTAAATAAGGCCATAGTTCTACAGTTTCTACACATTGTGTTTTGTTGAAAACATTTTTTCATCTGCAAGAAAAGCTATTGGCTCTGTTTTTTCATAGCACTCGTGTGTGTAAGATGACTCGTGCAGCGCCACAGTTGCAGGTTCACTTGTTTCAATCAGCCTCTTGTTGAAGTTGCCCCCCGATTTAGAGCACTTTTTATAACCTCAGCAGAAAAAAATCAACCAAAAATCTGTATCAGCAAACTGTAGTGGCAGCATATTTTCTCCAGCTGCCACTACAGATCTGCCAGCCGATGTCATATTCATGAGCTCTTGCTCCCACTCCTCTGAGTGTTTTTTGCGTTTTTCACATTTACATCGCATTCAGAGTCTCAGTTCATTTTTAGCGACTTGACAAATTGTGTCTCTATACATTGTTATTGGTTTATTTGGTGGTTGCCAGTATTACAATCAACGTGTTTCACACTGACTGTAGTTATTTTCAATATTTGTCATTGCACCCAACAACGTATTGTAATATGCAAGGTTGCATTTGATACCAGCAGTGTGGATGAGCCACTGAGCCAAATGTCCTGTGCTTTACACTGCCTCCATAGTTCTGTAATTAGTAAGATATCTCTTAATACCACAACAAATATGCCTCAATTAAGACTGTCATTAATGGACCAAAACAAGAAACAAAGCCTTTGTTTGAAGACTGGCTTGCATTATTGATGTTGTCCGTACATTTCCTAAATCTCACTTCATACATACACACACACACACACACAGATGTATACACACATTCATACACGTATGTATTTATATATATGTGTGTGTGTGTGTGTGTGTGTGTGTGTGTGTGTGTGTGTGTGTATACATAGATAAACACACATATGTGTGGTTTGAAAATGCAGAATGCAGAACAAACAATATGACTTTGTCCTGCAACTGCATGCTTTAGAAGTATTATAAGAGAATTAAAGTATTATAGTGTTATAAAAACAATTACAAGAGTGTGTCTGGTATTGAAGTAGTCTGCATTAGAATGCTTGTGTGTTAGAGAAGTGTGTTAACTGCCTGCTGCTGCAATGAGGGAGTGAGCTGTCACAGATGTGTGTAATGGCTCCCTTGCCAGGCACCC
>OMPJ01012049.1:40018-59341 GCA_900312935.1 Carapus acus
GTGGGAATATTGCATGAGGGGTAAAGTGACTTGTGAGTTGTGGTGTGGTGTGTATGCAGTATGGGGGGTAAAGTGACTGGTGCAAAATTGTCCTTAGGCATTGTCCTTAGGTGTGTGTCCTTAGGCTCTCTGCCTGCAGATGAGTTGACTTGTGTGCTGACTCGAGTTCAGCGCAGTGACGGCTTGGGGGAAGAAGAAGTTCCGGTATCTGGCAGTCCTGGTCCTGAGCGTCTGCCAGAGGGAAGCGGGTCGAAGAGGTGGTGTTGTCGCCTGCGATTGCCTCAGCTCTTCTGAAGCAGCAGTCCTTGTAGAGGTCTGTCAGGGAGGGGAGGGGGCAGCCGATGATTCTCTGCGCCGTCCTGACCACCCTGTGGAGCATCTTGCGTTCTGCCTCTGTGCAGGAGGAGAATCACACCATGATGCAGTACACCAGGATGCTTTTGATGCTGGAGCGGTAGAAGGTCACAAGCAGTCTCTGGCAGATGTCGTCTCGCTTTAGCACCCTCAGGAAGTGCAGACGCTGCTTTTCCTTCTTGATGATGGCAGTAGTGTTTTCTGACCAGGATAGGTCAGCAGAGATGACGGTGCCCAGATATATGAAGGAGTGGACCATCTCCACCTGATCTCCGTTGATGTAGATGGGGGCCGGGTCTGTCTTAGCCTCCTGAAGTCCAGGATGATTTCCTTTGTCTTCCCGGTGTTCGGAATTGGGTTGTTGCAGGTTGTTGGCTGAGCACCATTCGGACAGTCTCTGGACCTCGTCTCTGTAGGCAGACTCGTCCCCTCTCATGATCCGCGAACTTCACGATGGTGTTAGTGGGATGGGTTGGTAGGCAGTCCATGGTGTAAAGGGTGTGGAGCATTGGGCTCAGCACACACCCTTGTGGGGAGCCAATGCTCAGTGTTGGGAGGTGGAAGTGTGGGGACTCAGTTTGACTGACTGGGGTCGGTATGTTAGGAAGTCCTTGATCCAGTGACAGGTGTGTGGGGGGAGTCACAGGTCTGCCAGATTCAGGATCAGGAGGTTGGGGATTATGGTATTGAGTCCTGAGCTGAAGTCAATGAAGAGCTGTGAGAGTTATTCATGTCTTCCTCTGTAGGCTCAGAATTTTTAGTCTGAGCCATTCCTACATGTATGACTAAAATCGGGGTTCTCCTCAGTCAGACGGAGGGTCAGCCTCAATGTTGGGATAGGAACCAAGAATCGATCATGCATCTTTAAATTGTCCAATCATGATTTGTTCTTCTCTTAGGTATTGATGAATTGGACACTTCCCAAGAGAAAGTCTCAATTGCTTGAATGGCAAGTAAACACATCCAATGACAAAAAAATTGGTCCCCATCAGATTTTTCAGGTTTAATAACAGGACCACAGGCTTGCCTGCCATGGAGTGAGATTGTGAGTAAGAAAGTCCCTGTATTTTGGCCCTATGGATTCTAGAGGCTAGAGGTAGCAGCTGTCAATGTCAGCCTTTCCTCCTTTTTTCTGCCAATTTGGCAAGTAAAATAGCAAGATGCAAAATGCGCTGGACTGAAGTCCAAAGGACCTGCTTTTATCATCAGCTCCCAGCCTACAATACATGTTTGCTATTTTCAAAATATCAGATTCAGCTGATTTACAAAAAGTATTGGTTCATGATGAAACATGCAGAAATGTGGTCAAAGTTTCTAACAAGAACTTGATGATCCATTTATAAACACTCAAACAAACCCCGACAAACACATTTTCTTGCTAGTCAGACTTTTCATCCAAATCACAGTTCTGGCACACGTAAATCAACCAATAAATCGAGAGCTTTGCCTTCCAGTTCAGAATCTGAGGCAGCACATGATACTCATCTCATCTCACCATGAGCTGCCTCAGATTCTTGACCGGAAAAGGGTGGTTTGCACCCTCCGGATCGGAGATGAGATCCTGCCTCGAGTGTAGGAATTTAGGTATCTTGCGGTCCTGTTCACGAGTCAGGGTCAAATAGAACGGGAGATCGACTGACGGATCTGTGCAGCAGCGACAGTGATGCGGTCGATGTACCGGTCCGTCATGGAAGAGGGAGCTGAGCTGGAAGGCAAAGCTCTCGATTTACCGGTTGATTTACGTTCCTACCGTCACCTATGGTCATGAATTTTGGGTTATGACCGAAAGGACAAGATCTCGGGTACAAGCAGCCGAAATGAGTTTCCTGCGCAGGGTGGCGGGACACACTCTACGAGATAAGGTTCTGTCACCCGTGAGGAGCTCGAAGTAGAGCCGCTCCTCCACCACATTGAGAGGAACCAGCTGAGGTGGTTCGGGCATCTTTTCTGAATACCCCCTGGAGGCCTTCCTAGAGAGGTATTCCAGGCATGTCCGACTGGGAAGAGGCCCGGAGGAAGACCCTGTCATGAGCTCTCTCTCTTTGCCTGGTAAACACTGATTGATTCCAATTATCTGCTCAGCCTGATCACTTTCACCTGCTCTGCTCTCATCACCAGCCAGCTGCTCTGCATTTCCTGTCTGCTAGTATTTAAAGCCCTGTGTTGCAGCCCATCCTTGTCAGATCGTCTGCAAAGCCTACGCTGTTAACCTGTTTGCCTGCACACCACTCTGACTCCCACCTGAACCCGGACCTGCCTGATGGAGATGTCCACCCATGGAGATGGGGAGAGCCTCTCTCACTCCTGCAGAGCGTCAGCATCGCATCACCTCCAACCTCTGCCTATATTGTCACTCGTGTCACAGCCCCGGTCTCTATGCACCTGTCCGGTAACCATCACGAAACCATCTGGTTTCACCTGCTCCGTTCTCCGAACCAACCCCTCACTCTGGGCTACCCATGGCTCTGTCGGCACAACCCTCGACTCGACTGGGTGACCGGGTCGATCAGGGAGTGGGGAGAGAACTGCCACCAAACCTGTCTGAAGGCTGCCGCACTACCTCCTCGGTCTGTACCCACCAACCCGACCCCTGATCTCTCCATCGTCCCTGATTGCTACCATGACCTCAGAGAGGTGTTTAACAAAGCAAAAGCCACGTCTCTGCCCCCTCACCGACCGTATGACTGTGCCATCGACCTCCTCCCTGGTACAGCTCCTCCCAAGGGCCGTCTCTATTCTCTGTCTGCCCCTGAAAGAAGGGCCCTGGAGGACTACATCAGTGACTCCCTGGCTGCTGGGTTAATCCGCCCGTCTTCATCCCCTGCTGGTGCTGGCCTCTTCTTTGTGGGGAAGAAAGACGGATCTCTTCGCCCCTGTATTGATTACTCTCAGCGACATCACGGTAAGGAACCGTTATCCTCTGCCTCTACTCACCTCTGCCTTCGAGCTGCTCCAGGGAGCCATTGTCTTTACCAAATTAAATCTCAGGAATGCTTACCACCTAGTGCGGATCCGGGAGGGCGACGAGTGGAAGACAGCATTCAATACCCCAACAGGCCACTACGAGTATCTGGTCATGCCCTTTGGCCTTACCAATGCTCCTGCTGTGTTCCAGACTCACATGAACGACGTGCTGCGAGACATGTTAAACAAGTTTGTCTTTGTCTACCTGGATGACATCTTGATATACTCCCGAACTCTTTCAGAACACACCCGCCATGTCCAACAGGTCCTTCGTCGCCTCCTAGAGAACTCGCTTTACATCAAAGCAGAGAAATGTGAGTTTCACATGAAGACAGTATCATTCCTGGGGAACATTGTTGAAGAGGGTAGGATCCAAATGGATCCAGCTAAGGTATCTGCTGTCACTTCGTGGTCAGTTCCGGAGAACAGAAGAAAGCTGCAACAGTTTCTGGGGTTTGCTAACTTCTACCGAAAATTCATCCGCAACTACAGCACCGTTGCCGCTCCTCTCACTGCTCTGACCAGCCCCAAGCAGCCCTTCACTTGGACCCCAGCAGCTGACAAGGCCTTCAGTACCCTCAAGGTGAGGTTCACCTCTGCCCCCATCCTCCAGGTGCCTGATGTGGACCGGCAATTCATTGTGGAGGTGGACGCCTCTGATGTGGGAGTCGGGGCTGTGCTCTCCCAGTGGGCTGCAGAGGATAGAAAGCTCCACCCCTGTGCATTCTTCTACCGTTGACTGTCCCCCTCTGAATGCAACTACGTCATAGGGAACCGGGAGCTGTTGGCTGTCAAGTCTGCCTTAGAAGAGTGGCGTCACTGCCTGGAGGGGTCCACGGTCCCATTTCTCGGGCTGATCACAAAAACTTGGAGTACATCCTTACTGCCAAGCGGTTGAACTCCAGACAGTCCCACTGGGCCTTGCTCTTCACAAGGTTTAATTTCATTCTGTCATACCGGCCCGGATAATGCAACATCAAGCCGGACGCCCTTTCCCGCCAGTTCCAGAGAGATGACGCCCCCTCCAAGGACCCTGAGTCAATTCTGCCCAGTCCCTGTGTCGTAGCAGCCCTGATCTTGGATGTCAAAGAGCAGGTACTGGAGGGTCTCCGCAACCAGCCAGGTCCCAGCGCTTGCCCAGCAGACCGCCTCTTTGTCCCCGAGAACCTGAGGTCCCAGGTCATTCAGTGGGGACACAACTCCCGTCTGGCTTGTCACCCTGGCGCCAACCGCACTTGTCACCTGCTCGCCCAGCAGTTCCGGTGACCCTCTCTGAGAAGGCATGTACAGAAATTCGTCCAAGCCTGTCCCACCTGCAACCAACACAAGTAGTCCTGCCAGCCTCCAGCCGGTTGGCTGCAGCCTCTGCCTGTGCCAACACGTCCCTGGTCCCACATCTCCCTTGACTTTGTCACAAGGCTGCCCCCCTCCAGTGGCATGACGGTCATTCTCACAATCGTAGACCGATTCAGCAAGATGACACAGTTCGTTCCCCTCCCTAAGCTCCCGAGTGCCAAGGAGACCGACCAGGTTATCCTGGAACTCGTCTTCCGAATCCACGGACTGCCCAAGGATGTTGTTTCTGATCGGGACCCACAATTCTCCTCCACCTATTGGAAGGAGTTCTGCCATCTGATGGGAGCCACGGTCAGTCTGACCTCCGGATTCCATCCATAATCCAATGGGCAATCAGAGCGAACCAACCAGGAACTGGAGAAGGCACTGCGATGCACGACATCCCGAAACCCCCACTCTTGGTCACAGCAATTGACATGGGTAAAGTACGCCCATAACTCACTGACCTGCTCTGCCATCGGTATGTCCCCCTTCCAATGTGTCTATGGATACCAGCCACCTCTATTTGCCAACCAGGAAGGGGAGGTTACCTGCCCGTCTGCACTCTCTTTTGCCCGTTGTTGTCGTCGCATGTGGTCGCAAGCCCGAGCCACACTCCTCAAGTCCGTTACCAGCTACTCTATTGGGGCCAACCATCGGAGAACTCCTGTTCCCACTTATCAGGTGGGCCAAAAGGTATGGTTGTCAACCAAGGACCTGCCACTCAGGGTGGAGTCACGCAAGCTGGCGTCTCGTTTCCTCGGTCCGTTCCCCATCGAAAGGATGATCAGTCCCACTGTTGTCCGGGTCCAATTGCCCAAGGCCATGAGGGCGCACCCCACGTTCCATGTGTCAAAGGTAAAACTCGTTCATGAGAATCAGTTGGTCCCTGCTGCACCTCCTCCTCCTCCTTCATGCCTCGTCGATGGTGGTCTGGTATACACCGTCCGCCGCCTGCTTTGGTCCAGGCGGAGGGGAAGGGGCCTCCAATACCTCGTCGACTCAGAGGGCTATGGACCTGAGGAGAAAACCTTGGGGCCGGCTAGTCAGATTCTGGATCAGACCCTCATCACTAACTTCCACCGACAACATCCGGACCGGCTCAGGGGGTCCCGCCTCTCAGCCCACCCGGCATCTGGCCCTGCATCTGGGCCGGACCCCGGCCCGGAACCTGTCCTGGCCCCTGAGGACGACTCGCCAGCCTCCTCTGGGGATGAGGCCCTGGACTCTGACGGCTCCGAGCAGTTCTGAATCGTGACAATAAATTCTACATTTGGGAGGTTAAATCGCTGGGCATGCTCCTCTGACTGCTGATGACAGTGTGCAGAGGGTGGCTGGCATTGTCAATAATGTTCAGCAATTTGTCCACAGTCCTCTTCTTTGGCACCATCACCACAGACTCCAGTTTCATGCTAACCACAAAGCCTGCCCACCTGATCAGCTGGTCAAGCCTTGATGATGCTTCCTTTAAAGTGTTGCCCCCTAGCGCACCATCATATTGAGCAGGAATTCAACAAGCAGCCCATTGGCTGGATGACGCCCGTCTAAATTTTCAGTATCCAGCAAGAGATGTGCGTGATGTGAAAAAGAGCTCCCCACAATGAAAAAAGAGCTTCGCCCACAACCACCTTGGTGATGCTTTGACAAAATAATCCCTGTGGCCCACAAACCACCAATGCTTTTCATATTTGGCCCACTTTCAATTCAATTCAATTCAATTCAATTCAATTCAATTCAATTCAATTCATAATTCACAAGACACAAAGACTCTAGGAAAGAAGCTGAATTCTTTGGAGGAAGCATGCATTGACCAGACATGTACTGTATGCAGGTGAGGACAGAGGAAGAGGAGAGGAAGGGAGAGGAGAAAAAAGATCAGCACATCAAGAGAAATCCCCCGGCAGTCTAATCCTTGCACCATAGCTCGGGTGAACAAAAAGCTTTACCAAAAAGGAAAGTTTTTAGCCCACCCTTAAAAGTACTTGTGGTGTCCGTCCCCTGGACTGAAACTGGATGATTTGATACTGAAGTTGAATAGCCCCGGTGTAGAATATGACACAGGCAACCATGGGCTGGAAGAACACTTGGCACCAGGACACCCTGGTAGAACATCCACAGTAGTTTCCTGCAAATGTTGAAGGAAACATGTTTCAAAGAGCGCAGTCTGCTGCACCTCTGCTGCTGTAAAATATTGCAACAGCACAATTTAACAACAAAGTTGAAAATATGCAACCCAAATTGTGTTAATGTCATCAGCAAAGTGGCATCGTCAAACAAGTCCAGGGCAATTCTAGGGCTTTAGGGCAGTTGTTCATTGAAATGTTACGATTAAAGGATTGAGAATCGGGAGGCACTCTCCGGCTGGTCTGAAACGTATAATTGAGTATTGTTTGTGTACATGTGTATATCAATGGTGCAACAACAAAATAGATATCTAAAAGGAAGTATGTGAGTAGTGACCAGCAATGGGCCTCGCCCAGGTTCCTGGAGCAACATAGGATTTTACCAGATAAAGTGATTTAAAGTGAATGAGTTATGTCCCATGTGTGGATTATGCTTCCCTTGTAGAGGTTGAGCCGATTCCAAAAAGCAGGCAGAGATCTTGAAAGAATCTGGTAGTCATGAGTAGATGGGATGCAACAGGCTGTGCCTGTTCCAAGATAACAGCTGGCTTGTACCATACAGAACTTGTGGTGACAGAATACCTCAGTCCTGCACTTTGTACTCAATATAGGAAGTCTCTGTGACGTCAACCAATAGTGGCACAGTATGTTTTGAAACTGTGAGGAACTGCCCTCCCAGATTTGTAATAAATACTGTTGCATCCTTTGTTCAGGGCCCTGCTCTGCTCTTTGTGTGTTACTCAGTGCTCAGATCTATTTACATTTGCAGCAAGTAAATTCCACTGCAAGACTCTTGCCTTGATGCATTCTTTGTCACTGAAACAACGATCGGGTTCACCAGAATGGTAAAAAATACCAACAGTAGATAGTCGATATTAAGATTGCAGAAGGTTTAGATGAGGTGACTAAATTTGTAACAGTGCAAGACCAGGTTTGAAATGTCCAAAGTCACAAATCTGACAGTTACATGCCTAATAGCCATAGAAAATCAAGAACAACATAACGATATGATAACAAAGAAAGACCAATGTATGCATCATTCAGTCAAAATGCTTTATGTTACCCCTAGAGTCAAATTAAAATGGTTCTTAATTGCAGTCTTGATTCTGGACTTCTTTTTGGGGAGTAAATACAAGTAGATTTGATCAGATGTATCTCTGCGGGTGAAGGGGCCCAAGCTGGTGCGGGAGGTGGAGTGTTTCCGAATAGAGATAGTCGGGCTCACCACTACGCACAGCCTGGGCTCTGGATCCCAAATTCTTGAGAGAGGCTGGACTCTCCTCCACTCTGGAGTTGTCCATGGGGAGAGGCAGCGAGCTGGAGTGGGCTTACTAATAGCCCTCCAGCTCTGCCGTCACGTTAGTCCCCCGGTGAACGAGAGGGTCGCGTCTCTGCACTTTCGGGCAGGCGACAGGTCTCTCACTGTTGAACAGAGGGACACAGCTGTCAACCAATCACCACCTGGTGGTGAGTTGGATCCACTGGCGGGGGAGGAAGCTGGACAGACACGGTAGGCCCGAATGTATTGTGAGGGTCTGTTGGGAATGCCTGGCAGAACCCTCCGTCAGAGAGATATTCAACTGCCACCTTCAGGGGAACTTCAAACAGATCCCTTGGGAGGCTGGGGACATAGAGTTCGAATGGACCATGTTTTCCAACTCCATTGTTAAAGCAGCAGCCCGAAGCTGTGGCCATAAGGCCATGGGTGCCTGTTGCGGCGGCAATCCCCGAACCTGGTGGTGGACACTGGAAGTAAGGGATGCCGTCAAGCTGAAGAAGGTGGCCTACCAGGCTCACCTGGCCTGTGGGTCTCCGAAGGCAGCTGACAGGTTCCGGCAGGCCAAGTGTGTGGCAGCCCTGGATGTTTGCGGAAGCAAAAACTCAGGTCTGGGTAGAGTTCGGGGAGGCCATGGAGGAATACTATCGGTCAGCCTAAAGGGAGTTCTGGTAAACCGTCCAGTGCCTCAGGAGAGGAAAGCAGTGCTCTACCAAAACTGATTACAGTGGAGGCGGGCAGCTGCTGACCTCAGCTAAGGATGGGTTCCACCGGTGGCAGGAATACTTCGAGGATCTCCTCAATCCCTCTGACATGTCTTCCACAGAGGAAGCAGTGGATGAGGACTCAGAAGTGGATTTGTTCATCACCCGAGCCGAAGTCACTGAAGTGGTGAAAAAGCTCCACAGTGGCAAGACGCCAAGGGAGGACGAGATCCGCCCTGAGTACCTCAAGTCTCTGGATGTTGCAGGGCTGTCATGGCTGACACGCCTCTGCAAGATCACATGGCAGTCGGGGGACTGTGCCCCTGGACTGACGGACCGGGGAGGTGATCCCTGTGTTTAAGAAAGGGGACCGGAGGGTGTGCTTCAATTAGAGAGGGATCACACTCCTCATTTTCCCAAGAAAGTCTATTCCAAGGTACTGGAGAGGAGAATCCGGCCAATAGTCGAACCTCAGATCCAAGAGGAACAATGCGGTTTCTGTCCGGGCCGTGGAACACTGGACCAGCTCTACACTCTCCGCAGAGTGCTGGAGGGATCATGGGAGTTTGCCCAACCAGTCCACATGTGCTTTATGGATTTGGAGAAGGCATTCCACCGGGTCCCTCATGGTGCTCTGCGGGGGGTGCTCCGGGAGTATGGAGTGCATGGCCCCTTACTTAAGGCTGTGCGTCTCTATACAAGCGAAGCAGGAGCTTGGTTCATACTGCCAGCAGTAAGTAGGACCTCTTCAGGAACCAGGAATCTTTTATTGTCATCACAGAAATTGAATTGAGTAATGAAACAAGGTTCCCAGTACATGTTTGCCTCCAGCAGGGCTGCCCTTTGTCACCGGTCCTGTTCAATATCTATATGGACAGGATTTCTTGGCGCAGCCTTGGGCCGGAGAGGGTCCAGTTTGGGGACCACAGGATCTCATTGCTGCTTTTTGCAGATGATGTTGTCCTGTCGGCGCCCTCAGACCAGGACCTCCAGCACGTGCTGGGGCGGTTTGCAGCCGAGTGTGAGACGGCCACTGGATTGGTGATTGGATGGGTGAGGAGTTCTGTCATCTGGGAGGAGCTCAAAATTAAGCTTTGAATCTTTGAATCTCTTTGAATCATCGAGAGGAGTCACTTGTCGTCCAGCAGACCTGGGAAAGCCTCAGGATCCTCCCAGAGGTGCTGGAGGAGGTGTCCCAGGAGAGGGAAGTCTGGACTTCCCTTCTGAGACTGCTGCCTCTGCAACCCGGCCCCGGATAAGCCGCAGAAAATAAATGGATGGATGCATGGATGCTTATGTGTTGCTTTATTGTGAAAGCAGTAAATGGTTTTGATGCATAGAGTATTTTGCTAAGGTCAGCAACGTCAGCATTCTCCGTTGTGTGCCACCTTCACATGACTCTTCTGAACACTGTGAGTACAGACAGGACATACCATCATGTTTTGATTAATATTAACACATTTTGTATTGGCTGACACATACCTGTTGGTGTGACACAGAACACACTCTGTGGCATAGGTTTTTCCATCCGTGCCACATACTGGTTCATACTGTCGGGAACAAAGTCCATCTTCATACTGCGCACAGTCAGGCTATGCAGAAATGATATGATGCTGCATGAGGAAGTCAAACGTGGCAGAGTGGCAACGTAGTCATGGGGCAATTCAATTCAATTCAATTCAATTCAATTCAGTTCAGTTTTATTTGTGTAGCGCTAAATCATAACAGAAGTTATCCCAAGGCACTTTCCAACATGGAGCAGGTAGAGCTCTTCAACATTCAAACATTTGAAATTGATAAGATTTACACACATGTCAACATGTACCATACCAACATGTCCCCCTTTAGCGAGCTCTTGGTGACAGTGGCAAGGAAAAAAGCCCCATTAATGGGAAGGAACGTCTGACAAACCAGGCTGCAATTAGGCGGCCATCTCAATCGGTTTGAGAGAGAAAGGGGGAGGCTGAGAGACAGAGGCAGAGACAGGCATTAAGATGCACAGCAGCAGATGCACAAGATGCCAACCAAGAGCATGTTTGGCAGTCCGTCATCACTGGTCTTGCTCCAGCTGCGCTCTGCGGGTTAGTGAGGCATAGGACTCTAAGGAAGGAGTTGAATTAGTAACATGCATATAGGACATGTTAACAGGTGATGGCAGAGGAAGAGGAGAGAAAGGGAAAGGAGAGAAAAGCTCAGTACATCAGGAGAAATCCCCTGGCAGTGTAATTCTTGTAGCATAGCTTGAACTAATTACAGGCTTTACCAAAAAGGAAAGTTTTTAGCCCTCTCTTAAAAGTAAAGAGGGTTCATGCCCTCCACACTGAAACTTCAGAATGAATGGTTCCACTGGAAAGGAGCCTGATAGTTGAAGGCCCCCAATCCCTCTCTTAAAGATTCCAAGTATCAAAATTAACTCTGCGTTCTGGGATCAAAACGTTCTGGTTGGATTATAAGGAACCATCAGTTCTTTAAGATGATATGGTGCCTGATCATTTAGTGCCTTGTGGGTGGGGAGAAGAATTTAAATCTCTATTCTCTATTCTATAATCAGCCAGTGCAGAGAGGTTAAAACAGGAGAAATGTGGTCTCCTTTTTAAGTTCCTGTCAGCACAGATGCTGCAATATCCTGGACCAGCTTGAGATGCTTCAGTGTCTCATTGCTACAGCCTGATGACAAAGAATTGCAGTCATCCAGCTTGGAAGTAAGAAAAGCATGAACTGTGCCTAACCTTAGTAATTTTTTGTAGGTGAAAGAAGGCAGCTATTGACATTTGTTTAATATGCACGTTGATTTTTTAGAGTGGTGCTGGAGACCAGGGTAAAGCCATCCAGAATAGCAATACCATTACAGAGTGACTTCCTAAAGTGTTCAGGACCCACAACTATAAGTTCAGTTTTATCTGAGTTGAATGCCAGAAAGTTATCAGTCATCCATATTGTTATAACCCTTAGGCAAGCCTGAAGTTTAGCTCAATGGTTGGTTTCATCGGGCTTCACTGAGAAATACCATTCTGTATAGTCAGCATAACAGTGGAAATTAATTAGCTGCTTAGAAGAGACACTGTTCATATGTACAAACTGAAATCTATCTATAAACCTGCAACATCACTGATCAGCTCTCAACGTCTTCTTATTTGCAATTGTGATCGAGAAATTGACAGATGATGGTAGGCAGGAAAAAAGACATGAAGTCACATTTAACTCATCCCTCAAAAGGTAATTTTACAATTCACGCTGTGTCCATTGTTAGTGACAGGGGCTGAACGTAGGAAAGGGCTGGGGGTGCAGCAGTGCCCCGGCCCGGGGGGGTTCCCGACGACAACTCACAGACTACAGCGGAAAGAGCCCAACCCACCGGCGACAAATTTTACGAACACTACTTTAAAGGGCTCGGCCCAGCAGTGATTTCCTCTGCCTCTAGATAGAGACATATATATACAATATACTGTATATGCATGCATGCAACAGAAATAAGTACAATCATCATCACAGAAACCAAGCCATGTAGTCAGGGAGGGATTGCAGGCGAGTTACATTTTGTCTTTGTGGACCTAGGGAAAGCATATGATATGGCAACAAAAGAGAAACAGTTCTGTACTCAATAAGGAAGTCAAGAGTAGCAAAGACGTCTGTTAAGGTGGTGCAGGGCATGTACAAGGAAAGCAATACAGTGGAGAGGTGTACCATGAGAGTGACAGATGGGTTTACTGTGGCGGTGGAGTAAAATCACTTCTCAGCACTTTCTTTTTGGCAGTATGGACAGAATACAATACAATACAATAGAATTTAATTTGTATAGCGCCAAATCATAACAGAAGTTATCTCAAGGCGCTTTACAGGATGGAGCAGTTAGTGCTCCTCAGCATGTAAACAGTCAGGGGCTTTGTGGATGGACACACAGACACCCAACACATCCCCCATTAGCGACAGTGGTCAGGAGAAACCTCCCCTCAAGAGTGGAAACCTCGGGAAGGCCAGGCTACAGGTGGGCGGTTAACTGCCCTGACCGCTCGGGTTGGGAGAGAGAGGGAAGGAGAGAGAGGTCGAATGACAGATAATGTACAGCAGTGGTCCCCGTGGACAATCATGTTTGCAGACAATATTGTTTTGGGTAGTGATTATAAGAGACAGGTGAAAGAGAACCTGGAGGTGGAGGTCTACACTTGAGAGCAAAGGAATGACAGTTAGCAAGAGAGGAGAAGAACAGAGTGCAGATGGGGTGGCATGGGTAAGGGACAGTATTGAGTGTGCTTTGTCTGAGGTATTGTATCAATACTATGGTATTGATGGGTAGAAAAGAAATTGAAGTTGAAGCCTTGCATGACCCACCCTCTGGCTGTCAAGGTGGGTCAGAGTGGTGTGCAGTGCCTATGTATGCGTAAAGGGACAATAACAGATCTCTTGAAACTGGAGGGGACCACAGACTCAGCCATGGAGAGGTTGAGGACCACAATGAACATTGGGGCTAGCTGATTTGTGGAGGTCTTCAGCATCCATCCAGATATGCTATCTGGACCTGCAGCTTTACTGATGTTCATATTTCTGTGCACTCTCCGCATGCTGTGCTTGGTCACATTCCAGTGACATTACAACATTGTTGTAGGACGGCGAGCAAGCGATATTGCAACCAGACCTGAATTGAGCAGAGAAAGAGTTCAGATCACTTGCATGCGATGCATCAGCTCTCACAGCTGAGGGAGAACTGACCTGGGAGTCCATTGTTATTCATGATCCCTGCCAAAGACATCTTGAGTCATGCTGCTCCACCTATGTCTCCACTCTGTCAATGTACCTCTTTTTGGCGTCCTTCCCCTTCACCCTTTTTCACTCCGAAGAAGCGTGCCTTGTAGTGGGCCTAGTTGTAGGCAAAACATCATGAATCGATATGACCATCCACGATTTCTGTTTAGGGAAGGACCTAGCTTTTAGGGGGTGCAAAATATGAGACTTGGGCTTTATTTGTTGTTGCCACGTTGAACAAGTTCAACAAACAACATAATTGCACATTGCCCCACGCAAGGTGCATATCCATCATAAGAGAAGACATAATGTAACAAGAGAGAGCATTGTGTAACAAGGTGCTGGAGAACAAGGTGCATATGTTGACAAGGGTCTGTGGGGTGGTGGATACCTGATATACAATAGATAGAAACATTGGAACCTGTTAGGTGAGTGCACTGGAGGCTGAAATTATGTACAGTATAATTGCGCAAGTATCCTTGAGTCAACTAGCATTGCTGTGAAGCATTGAGTCAACAGCTTCCATAAACTCACAGACGTCCTGGAACTGGGTTGGAGCACGTCCAAGTTAAGGTTGCGCCTTGGTAAGCCTAAGGTAAGTGCCTTGTAGTATGACCTCTGCTTAGCCAGTCCACTGTTATAAGTCCATGGTCATAACCACTTCAAGCGCTGTCCTATGTTTAAACTGCAGTGGCTGTCAAATGGCAGCATAGTCCAAGTTGCTGAACAGAGGGAGAGGCACTGCCTTGTATTGTTCCACAGTAGTCCGCAGTGGTATCCCCTCTGGTAGCACATGTAACATCCTTAAGCTTTGCCTTGTATAAGTCTCCAGTCACCACCACTGCAGTGTTACAGTGTTTGGTCCTTTGCTGGAATAACACATTGTGTAGGTCTGACATTGCTGCATTGGTGTCCACTAGTTGAGTAATGTAGATGATGTGATGACCATGCAGAGGTAAAAATGGACAACAGGAAATCTACGGTATGAGTCTTGATATCTTTGGGGTTGCACCAGTTGTTGTTAGTCATGCGGCAAACTCTGCCACCCGTGGACTTACCACAGAAAGACAGCAAGTGAGATTTAGCAGAGAGGGACTAGGATGGGCAAATAGCTCAGTCCAGCACCAACAGTGTCAGCCATGTCTCCATCAGACAAAAGCTGCGAGAGAGCCTTGTTGGAATCTGATCCTGAAATCATTCAACTTATTTTCCAGGGACTGGACGTTGGTAAAATGTTGGGCAGAGATGATGGACGGGTGCTCTCAGTCTATTACAGATGCCATCTTCCCTCTGTGTTTTCCTTGTTGTCTCTCTGGAGGCAAGTCACTACTTTTGTTGTAGTGGTGAGCCCATCTTGTGATCTCCTTTGGCCCTGAGTATCGAGCATTTTTACAGTCACAGGCCATTGAAAAAAGAGTCTTCTCTCATGCAAAAGTTTGACAGTGCCTTCAACACCATCCAGCCCCTCACACTTAAGTAGAAGCGGAGGAGGATATGAATTGAGCCGGTCTGGTTGAAAGTACAGCACAGCACAGCACTGTTTATATCTCAGACAATGACAATTATAAATATCTCAGACAATGGCTGGACAACAAGCTGGATTGGACACGCAACTCAAACCAGATCTACATGAGGGGGCAGAGCAGGCTGTACTTCCGGTGGAAGCTACAGTCATTGGACGTTGGCAGGAAAGTCTTGTGGATGTTCTGCCAGTCTGTGGTGGCCAGTGTCCTGTTCTATACGATGGCATGCTGGGGCGGAAGCATTTCAAAGAAGGACTCATCCCGGCTGGACAAGGATCAGGCTCTGTAGTTCGCATGGAGCTGGCCTCGATGGTGTCAGTGGCAGAGAAGAGGACCCTGAGTAAATTGCAGGCCATCCTGGAAGATGCCAGCCACCCTCTGCAGAACGTCATCAGCAGCCGGAGGGGCCTGTTCAGTGACCAGCTGCTACCCTCCATGTGCAGGACCAATAGACTGAAGAATTCTTTTGTTCTGTGGGCCATGAAACTGCACCATTCCTCAACTAGTGCAAGGACAGGAGGAAAAAGGGAATTTGGAAGGGAAGTGAAGGACCTAACGATGAGATAATGTATCTTCGTACACTGACCATGCCTTACACACGACTCTCACACACAACTCTTTGCATTACACAACATTCCTCCACTGCATGCAACAGACATCATCTCTGTTGGTTAGGTAGTTCAATGGTATGTGTAAATTGTATATCGTTGGTTAGTCCCTTCCTACTACTTATTGTATACTGCAGAGTTTTTAGTATCTTCTAAATTGCAGGAGAAAGAGAAAGTCAGGACTATCAGACTTAAAAACAGCTTTTAAGCAGCTGCAATAAGTCACCTCAACAGTGTTACATGAGAACAGTTTACAGTAAATGCTTATCTCTGCGGTCAGTGTTTACATTACATTTACATTGACATTTACTCCGGTCAGCTTTAAAACATTCCCACCCCATCAGCGCTGCTATTACTATTTATATCATTATTTAATACTGATATTTATACTGTATATATTATGTGTTTATATTCCTTCTGTATATAGATCCTCTCTTGTTTCCTCTTTTTTCCTCCTCGTACTATTTGCATCGGAATGCAGCAACTTAGTTTCATTACACAATTCAATTGCTGTAATGACAGTAAAAGATTCCTGATTCCTGATTCTGTGTCTGGACCTGCCAAATACCTCAAAATGGTTTGCTTACTTTTTGCGCTCAAACACAATGACTTTTGGAAAACTTCAACCACAACGACAAGTTCAACCCCTGGATTCTCGACGTTCCCATCAACAGGATCCTAAGAATCCGGGTCAACAGCATCATCACAGATATGCTCTGTTCAGAGCTGAGTCCTCTCAATACCGTTCTCCTCAACACAGCCTAACATAGCCACCTGATGAAGTTTGCCGAAAACACAATCCAGCAGTCCTTACTCGTACACCAACCTATGTGGGTCAGCACTTCAGCAGTTGGTCGAGTAGTGTGACTCCTATCACATGAAGCTGAAGGTCAAAAAGACCAATGTGCAAGTGTTGATCTCCTCCAACAAGCAAAGGGAACTATTATCACAATACACAGGTCACTAATAGAGAGGGTGGAGGAGCTCAAGCACCTGGGAAATATCTTTGATGCCATCTGAGGTTCAGCTTCAACACGGAGGTGACACTGAGAGAGTGAATGATCCTGAGAGCTATGTTGTCAGGGGCCCCTGTAGGGGCCCCCGGTAGGGTCTCCCAAGACAAAAAGGTCTCAAGTGACGGGTCAGACTAAGAGCAGCTCTGGACCCCTTATGAAGAGAGAAGACCTCAAGAAGTTCACGTCGCCCGGACTGGCGTCACCGGGGCCCCACCCTGGCGCCAGGCCCGGGGTTGGGGCTCCCGAAAGAGCGCCTGGTGGCCGAGCCTCTGCCCACGGGGCTTGGCAGCCCGAAGGGATGGCGTGGGCCTGCCCTCCGGTGGACTCACCACCTGCAGGAGGGGCCGTAAGGGGCCGGTGCGTTGTGCTATGGGTGGCGGTCAAAGGTGGGGGCCTCGGCGACCTAAACCCCAGACAGATCAGCTGGCTTTCAGAACATGGAATGTCACTACACTGGGGGGGAAGGAGCCCGAACTGGTGCGGGAGGCTGAGCGTTACCGACTAGAAATAGTTGGGCTCACCTCTATCCACAGCCTGGGCTCTGGATCCCAACTTCTTGAGAGAGGATGGACTCTCTTCCACTCTGGAGTTGCCCGTGGGGAGAGGCGGCGAGCAGGACTGGGCTTATTGATAGCCCCCCAGCTCTGCCGTCACGTGTTGGAGTTTTCCCCAGTGAACGAGAGGATGGCGTCCCTGCGCCCTTGAGCCGGGGACAGGTTGCTGTTGTTTCGGCATATGGGCCAAACAGCAATGCAGAGTACCCAGCCTTCTTGGAGGATCTTGGGAACTTGATCGTTTCCCACCTGGGGACTCCATCGTTCTACTGGGGGACTTTAATGCCCACGTAGACAACGACAGTAGTGCCTGAGCGGGTGTGATTGGGAGGAACGGCCTCCCTGATCTGAACCCAAGTGGTGTTTTGTTGTTGGACTTCTGTGCTAATCACAGTTTGTCAATAACAAACACCATGTTCAAACATTAGGGTGTTCATTTGTGCACTTGGCACCAGGACACCCTTGGCCGGAGGTCAATGATCGATTCTGTAATCGTGTCATCTGACCTTCGGTCGCATGTTCTGGACATGCGGGTTAAGAGAGGGGCGGAGCTGTCAACTGATCACCACCTGGTAGTGAGTTGGATCTGCCTGTGGGGGAGGAAGCCGGACAGACGCAGCAGGCCCAATCGTGTTGTGAGGGTCTGCTGGGAACATCTGGCGGAGCCCTCTGTCAGAGACACCTTCAACTCCCACCTGCGGGAGAACTGCAAACAGATCCCATGGGAGGCTGGGGACATAGAGTCCGAATGGACCATGTTTTCCACCTCCATAGTTGAAGCAGCAGCCCAAAGCTGTGGCCGTAAGGCTGCGGGTGCCTGTCGTGGTGGCAATCCCTGAACCCGGTGGTGGACACCGGAAGTCAGGGATGCCGTCAAGCTGAAGAAGGAGGCCTACAGGGCTCATTTGTCCTGTGGGTCTCCTGAGGCAGCTGACAGGTACCGGCAGGCCAAGCGTGCGGCAGCACGGGCTGTTATGGAAGCAAAAACACAGGCCTGGGAGGAGCTCGGAGAGGCCATGGAGAGGGATTATCGGTCGGCCTCGAGAACGTTCTGGCAAACCGTCCGGCGCCTCAGGAAGGGAAAGCAGTGCTCCACCAACACTGTCTACAGTGGAGGCGGAGAACTGCTGACCTCAACTGAGGACGTAGTCGGGCGGTGGCCGGAATACTTTGAGAATCTCCTAAACCCCACTGACATGTTTTCCATAGAGGAGGTAGAGGCAGAGGACGCGGAAGTGGACTCGCTCATCACCCAAGCTGAAGTCACCGCGGTAGTTAAAAAGCTCCACAGTGGCAAGACGCCAAGGGAGGACGAGATCCGCCCTGAGTACCTCAAGTCTCTGGATGTTGCAGGGCTGTCATGGCTGACACGCCTCTGCAAGATCACATGGCAGTCGGGGGACTGTGCCCCTGGACTGGCAGACCGGGGTGGTGGTCCCTCTGTTTAAGAAGGGGGACCGGAGGGTGTGTTCCAATTACAGAGGGATTACACTCCTCAGCCTCCCCGGGAAAGTCTATGCCAGGATGCTGGAGAGGGGAATCCGGCTGATAGTAGAACCTCAGATCCAGGAGGAACAGTGTGGGTTCCTTCCTGGCCATGGAACACTGGACCAACTCTATACTCTCCACAGAATACTGGAGGGATCATGGGAGTTTGCCCAACCAGTCCACATGTGCTTTGTGGACTTGGAGAGGGCATTCGACCCGGTCCCTCGCAGTGCTCAGTGGGGGGTGCTCCAGGAGTATGGAGTGCATGGCCCCTTATTACGGGCTGTGCGGTCTCTATACGACCGGAGCAGGAGTTTGATCTGCATTGCCGGCAGTAAGTTAGACGTATTCCCAGTGCATGTTGGCCTCCGCCAGGGCTGCCCTTTGTCACCGGTCCTGTTCATTATTTATATGGACAGGATTTCTAGGCGCAGTCAGGGTCCGGAGGGGGTCCAGTTTGGGGACCACAGGATCTCATCGCTGCTTTTTGCAGACGATGTTGTCCTGTTGGCACCCTCAGACCAGGACCTCCAGCGTGCGCTGGGGCGGTTTGCAGCCGAGTGCGAGATGGCGGGGATGAAAATCAGCACCTCCAAATCGGAGGCCATGGTTCTTGACAGGAAAAGGGTGGTAAGCAC